>JANJGN010000031.1:16648568-16854331 GCA_026770705.1 Isurus oxyrinchus | reverse complement strand
CCCAGCAGGAAACCGACCCTGGCTCCCTGCTTTGTTAGAATTATTCTGCTCGAGATTTTTCACTGGAAAACACGCCGGGATTGAACACAACCTTCTCGGTATCCGGGGTAACAGCTCACGGTCAAAGAGCGGGAATCTGTAGAAACACCCCCCGGTGTCTGAGACCCAGTCTGGGCCCATACCTGACTCCCGGTCCCACGCCAGCCCTGCTTGACTCTGAACTGGCCTCTGAAGTGGCCGAGCGAGACCACGTAGCGGTGGGGGGGGGTGGGAGGGGAACGGGCAGCAGCGCGGTGGTGATGCCGCCGCTGGGCTGGTGACCCAGGGGGTCCCAGGCTAACGCACGGGTTCAAATCCCACCACCAACCCAAGGGGTGCAGTTTAAATTCAATCATTAAGAATCTGGAGTCGAAGGTTGGTCCCAGAGATGGTGACCCCTCGGGGGAAGGAAATATGCCGTCCTTACCCGGTCTGTCTGGCCTGCTGGTGCCCCCCCACCCCTCCCCCCACCCCCCGTCTGAAGCGGCCAAGCAGGCCACTCAGCTCCAGGGCAATTAGGGATGGGTGACAAATGTTGGCTTTGTCAGAGACACCCACACACCCCTTCATGAAAGACTAAATGAGTCCATTTACTAAATTAAAGACGGAGGTTCGTGAAAAGTGGCTCAGCCCACCACCTCCTTCTCAGGGCAACCCAGGGATCGGCAGTAAATCGCTGGTGTCACCAGTGACACCCCCATCCCAGAAATTAATTTTAAAGGAGAGAATTCAATTAGGATGACACAGCTCTTGCTTTGCGGCTGCTGCTGTTCATGGTGGCTCACGTAGGACCCCTGGTGGTGAGTAGCTTCTCCTACAGCTTTGTAAAGCCAAGGGGGGAAGTGGGGGGGAGGAGGAACATTTGCCAAAATAAGATTGTGAGGTGCTGAAGGAGCCTTTTCCTGCAGATGGGTGAGAGTCAATCCACAATGTCAGCAACAGAAGGTTGAAAACGTGGGTAAAGGGGACTGGGGTGGTGGTGGGGGAGGGGGGGGTGTTGGTCCAGTGATGTGGGGGAAGACATGGCGGAGGGTGGGGGCAGGGAGGGGAGGGGAGGGGAGGGGGAGAATCCTCTTCTCGAGAATGTGTTGATCACAGGATCCCACAGCATGGAAGGCTATTTGGCCCATCGTGGCCATGCTGGCTCTTCGAGGGAGCTACCCAATTAGCCCCACACCCCTGCTCTTTCCCCGTAGCCCTGCAAAATTGTTTCTCTTCAAGTATTTACCCAATTCCCCTTTAGAAAGTTAATATTGAATCTGCTTCCACTGCCCTTTCAGATCACAACAACTCGCTGCGTGAATTAAACATCTCGATATCTCACCTCTGGCTGTTTTGTTGATTCTCTTAAATCTGTGCCCCCTGGTTACCGCCCTTCCCGCAGGAACAGATTCCCCCTTACTAACCCCCAGCCCCGAAAAGCGTTCGGATAGTTACACCCGGACATTTAAAACTGTATTTGTTTGACACACTCAAATGCAAAAAAAAAAGAAGATAAAGGATTGAAAAGGGACTGATTCACTCCCAGTGGCAGCGAACACAAGGAGATGGAAATGGTTTATCACATCACCTCTGGGAAAGAATGGTAGAGTTTTAAAGTATTTTATTCAGGAGTAGGAAATTATTAACAAAGTGTTTATTTTTAAAATTATATATCTTCAAAGCTCAGATTCCATCAGGATCGACCTCAGAGCATGTCTAGTGTGTAGTTTGTCACAGGATCTTAGTCCCTATAATTCATTCACTGAGCAAGGGAAGAATCTGGAGTCTGTCTTTCCTTCATGTGGGTTTATTCATGAAATCTAGACAACACAGGTAGAGACTCCCAATCCCCCCCCCCCCCCCCCCCAACCCCCACCCAGGTGGAAACCGGTTCTTATATATACTTAAGAATAATGCCCTAACCTTTCCCCAGTTGGATACAGTTGCTCTCACCTACAACTAGAGCTTGCAGGATTGCCACATTAACATTAGACACCAAGATGATGCAGCCAAGACGAGTTCAGTAACTCCCGTCTGGCTCACGGCGGGTGGAGGGCTAGCATTTCCCAAAGCCAAGGGGAGGAGGTGGATTGAATTTCTTCCCCGCCACCCCCCGCCCCCCCCCCCCCCCCCCCACTCCCGCTCCCGCTCCCCGCTCCCGCTCAGGATTACCTTCCCGCGGGAAGGGTACCCGTGAACGTGGAGCGAGGGCGGCGATGAGCTCTACCGTGATGCACCCCGTGGTGCAACATCCGCTCGCCGGCTCCAAGCGCGTGTTGGGGGAAGCGGCCGGCTCGACCTCCACCCGGAGGCGGTGGGAGGGCAGAGAGTGGTGGGGGGGGGGGGGGGGAGGAGGGGAGGAGGGGGTCAAGGGAGGCGGAGATAAAAAATCTCGTCAACTCCAAATTCAGAAAATGCGCCGCTAATGTGAAAACGAATTGAACGGCGGCGTTTCGAACCTAGCTTTCCCTTTCACAGAGGTGTTTGCATGCTGCGCCACGCTGATTTTGAAAGCAGGTTTATTCCAAAGAAACAGTACCTCTTTACCTGTGCGCCGAGTGATTTCTATTGCACACTTTTCAGACTGGGAGCCGCGGAGCGCTGAGCTGCTGCTGGCCGACTGTGTGTCCTGTGGAGTAACACACGGCTGGTCATTTACAGCTGCCTGTACCCTAAAGGGCAGTTCGATTCAATTGGGGTGTCCGGGATCGTTAATAAGGATCCGACAGGGTAAAGAGAGAGAGAGAGAAGCGACTTCCTCCTCTGGTGTGGGGAGCCCAGAGCAGGCTTAAAACCAGAAGTAGACCATTCAGGAAGCCCTCCTTCAGGCAAAGGAGAGGGGAAATCTGGAACTCTCTCCCCCACACAACACCCCGCCTCTCCCCCCCCCCCCCCTGCCACACACACACACACACACACACAAAATGCTGTTGGAGCTGGGGGGAGGTTCAGTTGAAAATGCCAGTGACAGACTCTTGTTGGGCACAGGGTTACGGAATCAGGGTGTGAAAACGGGGTAAAGATACAGATCTGCTATGATCTAATGGAAAGGCAGAACAGGCTTGAGGGGCTGATTGGCTCTTCCTAGCAGTGTTGCTGTTCAACCCTTAAAGGCATCACAGCCGAGCTTGATTCCGTCCTGATGTTATTTGGAAATTGGGGGAGCAGGCGAGTGAACGGTGGGCTGGAGGGAGGATTCCTGGCTGATTCTCCCTCGCCACCCAGCTCACCCCCACTCCCGCACCGCCCACTCCCCGCCCCCCCCCACACCCCCCTGGACTCCCACTTCCCGAGCGTTGTGATGCTTAGGCCAACTGCAGCGTCCCAGTTGTTGCCCTGACTGAGAACTTAGCGCAGGCACAGCCTGGCACCCCCCCCCCCACCCCACCCACCCCTCCCTCCTGGTTCTCCTCGCCACCCAACCCCCCCTGCCCCCTTGCCCCCCCCCCCCTCCTGTCCTCAGATACCAGCTCCTCCGACCCCCACATGAAACTGTCTCCTTGTTGTGACCTTCAGCAGTGGTGTACACCGTGCACACACCGATACCAGGAAGGAGCATGCAGCAAGTTGGTATCTGGGGTGTACAGTATCTCGGGATGGTGGGGTGGATTTATACCGCGGGAAAGAAGGCTCCCGGTTAACGCAGTGTGCAGCGAGTGACAGGTGTAATCCCATTTCTGTCTGCCAAGAGAGGCTCTGTTTCTTTAGAAGCCAGCCATAGCATAAACCTTTATTAACTGAACTGTGCATACTACCAGACCTGTGACCTCGGCATATACATTGTGGTCTTACGGTCACTGTGTATTCCACAAACCGCAGTCAGCTCCGGCCCTATTGGTGTCCCGGTAACTCCGCCCTGTCTGCGTTTACATCCCCCCCCCCCCCCCCCCCACCCCCACCCCCACCCCGCTTCCCTGTCGATGTCTCGAGGTGTCTGTTGCCACACTTGGGATGAGGCCCGAGTCAGAAGCCGCTGTTAGTAGCTGGGCAGAGGTGGCAATTTGTGAGGGGGGGGGAAACAGGTGTTGTCCCTTCAGCTTGCGTGAGACAGGGTTAAACCGCCCACACGGTTTGGACAATGCTACAATGTGGGATTGCACAGCGAGGCAACGCAGAATTTATTCCAGCCACAGTCATTGTGCCGTTTCACTGAAGGCAACTTTAAGTGTATAAATTACTCTCTTTTTTCCAAATAAAATCAGTATGACACTTTTTTTACTTAAAGAGACTTCTGTTGCCTGCTTGCTGTTTTTCAAAGTTCCCTCCCTGGGCTCCCCAATCGCTGGGGGACTGGACCACAGCCACAATCCTCAGCACCTTCTCCTCCAATATCTACATGTGGATGTTCATGGGTTGCGGGCATCACATTGCTGGGGGTCTGGAGTCACATGTAGGCCAGACCAGGTAAGGACAGCAGATTTCCCTCCTCAAGGGTTTTTAATCAGATTTTTCATTAGATTCAAATTCTGCCTGTGGTGAGATTTGAACCCAGGTCCCCAGAGCATTACCCTGGGTCTCTGCACTACTAGTCCAGTGACAATACCACTAAACCACTGCCTCTTCTATGACAGATCCCAAAACGAGATGCCTACTTGTGCATCCACCTGCATGAGGAAAGGTTAGAACAGTTGGGAATGTCCTCCTCCAGAACAGTGAAGGTCAAGAGGTTTTCTTGTGAGGAGAGGTTGAGTGGGTTGGGCCTATATCCATTGGAGGTTAGAAGAATGAGAGGTGATCTTATTGAAACATGTCAGATCCTGAGGGGGTTTGACAGGGTGGACACTGACAGGATGTTTCCCCTCGTCGGGGAACCTATACCAGGGGGCCCAGTAAAAACAGAGATGAGGAGGAATTTCTTCTCTCTTCAGTCTCTATAATTCTCTTCCCCAGAGAGCAGTGGGGGCTGGGTCACTGAATATACTCAAGGCTGAGTTAGACAGACTTTTGATCGACAAGGGAGTCAAGGGTTATGGGCGGGGGGGGGGTCTTTTGAGGGTGGGGGTGGGGGGGGGGTCGGGGGGCGCAGACCGGAAAGTGGAGTTGGGGGCCACAATCAGACCAGCCGCGATCTTATTGACCGGCGGAGCAGGCTCGAGGGGCCGAACGGCCTCCTCCCACTCCTAACCCTCCGGCTGAGAGATGTTCAAGATAATGGGAGGTTTTGATAGGGCAGACTGAGGAATGACTATGGCGTCCGGCGTGTGACTCAATCGCCAGAGGTCATGGGTGTAAAATAAGTTTCAGCTGGGATTAGAGAGAAGCTGAGGAGAATTTGTTTCACCCAAGGTGTGGTGGGGGTCTGGAACTCACTGTCAGAGAGGGTAGTAGAGGCAGTCAGCGTCACCTCACTTTAAAATAAAGAACGGATGCGTATTTAAAAGTGCAGTGACCTATAGGCTATGGAGCAAGAGCTGGATAGGGGGATCTTGCCTTGACTGGAATGGGCCTCCATCCAGTGCTATAAATTCCCCGTGTCCTGACATGGTGTTTGATTGAATCGGTTCATTTGATACACATAAAGGCTGATGCTTTTCAGTCTGTGACTTTGGGTTGTGACAAGGCACAGGGCGAGAGCGCTAGATTTTTATATGGACAGGTCGGACTTGGGCCGCATTTCAAATGTTCCCTCCTTCCGGGACATTCCCAGGCGGGGAGGCTTTCGTAGCTTGTCAGGGCAGCGCAAAGCGCTTCCGGGTTGCCGCGTTCGAGGACAGCTCCCCAAAATCAAAACCAGTTTGGGGACGAGAGTGCGAGGCCTAAACCGCTCCAAATTTTACCCCTCTAATCTTACCCCCCCACCCCCACCCCACTCTCCCCGGCCCAGGGTCCGCGACAAACGAATGGTGAGAGAGAGAGAGAGAGGGAGGCGGGAAGAAATACAGGGAAGGTGAGGCAGAGGGGAGGAGGCGGCAGAGAGGGAGAGAGAGAGAGAGAGCGCAAGAGTGAGAAAAACACAAGGAGGGGGAGTTGAGAAAAGTAACGCAGTGAAAAAAATGGAATCAGAGGCCAGGATTTACGGCGTGGGGGGGGGTGGGGTGGGGGGGCACTAACACGCACGGGCGTAAAATAGCGCGGCGATGATGTCAGGCGAGCGATATTTCGGCCAGCGGCCGCGCATGGGAGTCAGCAGCGTGCCCGCTGACAATTAAGAGTCAATTAAGTCCCTTAGCCGATTCATTGAACTTTCACCCCCCTCCCCCCCCAACCACCTTGTCCGTCCAAACCTTACGGTCAACGGGCAGGCGAACAGGCCGGACGGCCTTTGCATTTTTCAGGAGACCTCCACCGCGGGTGGGATGAGGTTTCCGATGTTAGTTAAAAATATAAAATCCCGGTTCTAACGCGTCCCGGCTCGTATGACAGAGTCACCCCAGGGGGACGTCTCTTCCTTACCTTTGACAGCTTCATTTTTGACGCCCAGCTCCCTGAGGCGGCTCTGGGCCTTCACCTCCAACGAGCTCGCCCACGCGCACAGAAGCCCTTGCGCTCTCCTGCTCCCCCACACCCCCGGGGAGCGCCGAGGCTATCGGCCCCGCGTTTGGCACCAGCTGGCCGTTCATTGGCCGGCCGGCATAAAATCATGGTTGTGGCTTTGCCGCGGTGGGGGATGGGGTGGGGGGGGGCTGTTGCGCGGCTGCTCCCGGGCCTTGCCCTTCGCGCCCGCCCGACGAGAGTAACATCCTCCCCCGGTGAGTATATAAAAACCTGCATTTATATAGCGCCTTTCACAGCCGCAGGACATCCCAAAGCACTTTACAGTAACTGTCGTACTGTTTGACGCGTAACTGCTGGTGTCGGAATCATGGCAGCCAATTTGCACACAGCAAGCTCCCACAAACAGCAATGTGATAATGAGATAAAGACAAAACAAAACTGCGGATGCTGGAAATCCAAAACAAAAACAGAATTACCTGGAAAAACTCAGCAGGTCTGGCAGCATCGGCGGAGAAGAAAAGAGTTGACGTTTCGAGTCCTCATGACCCTTCGACAGAACTTCAAGAACGTCAACTCTTTTCTTCTCCGCCGATGCTGCCAGACCTGCTGAGTTTTTCCAGGTAATTCTGTTTTTGAATGTGATAATGAGGCAGTTTTAGCAACGTTGGTTGAGGGATTAGTATTGACCAGGACCTTGGGCAGAACTTCCCCCCGCTTCTCCGAATTGTGTCACGGGATTGTTTACATCCACTTGAGAGAAGAGATGAGGCCAGATTCAACATGTTATCTGAAAGACGGCACCTCAGGCAGTGCTGCATTCCTCCACGATCGCCCTTGCAGTTGTCAGCCTGAATTGGGTGCTCAAGTCTTCGGAGTGGGATTCGCACTGCACAGCTTTTCTGTCTCAAGAGGTGAGAGTGCTGAGCCACAACTGACATAGAGGCAGAAAGAGACAAGACAAAGAAAGTGGGAGGCAGGGAGAGAAGCAGGGAGGTACAGGAAGATGAGAGAGAGAGAGTCGGTCAATCAGACTAAGAAAGACTGAGTTCAAACAGCGGCAAAGAGACTGAGAGAGAAAATAGAAGAGAGACGAAGAACAAATAGAGACAGAGTTGCATACTGACACAGGGATAGAAATTAGTGTTGAGGATATTGATGCACAGTTAATGCTGCTATCAAATCTCACAGGCATTCATCTTAAACTGGGCTGATGCCTCTGTTAAAATAATGAGCAAATGGACGTGTTGCAAAGAGATTCACAGGTCCTGACGTCAGACTCTGGCAAAGAAAAGCAAATGGAGCTAGCAGCTGCCAATGAGTCATCCGATCCGAGCTGTCTGTCTGCTAGGGTACGTCTTCTGACTAGCTCCAAGATTCTCCTTTCCGATCTGAACATTTATCTCTTCTCTGCATGTCAAGAAATCCCTGAACTGTCCTAACAGAGATGTGGTTAAATCCTGTTGTGCTGTTTTTCCTTAGGCAGGGGCTGGGAACTAATGATTTGCTCTCTAAGCTGCCCAGACCAGCAGAATCAGGGGACACAGGAAACCACTCAGCTCCCTGTGCCTGTGTCAGCTCTGAACAACTTGCGTTTACATAGCGCCTTCAAGCTAATAAAGCATCCCACTGTGTTTCACAGGAGCACTAGAAAGCAAAACTTAACACTGAACCACACAAGGGGCAGGTGGTCAAAAGCTTGGTTAAAGGGTTTGGTTTTAGGGAGAGAAGAGGTGGAGAGGTTTGGGGAGGGAATTCCAGAGCTTAGGCAGCTGAAGGTTCAGACACCAATGCTGGAGTGATTAAGGATGTTTCTCCTTGTGGGAGAGACTAGACCTAGGGGACACAACTTAAAAATAAGGGGTCTCCCATTTAGGACAGAGATGAGATGAGTTTTTTTTCTTGAAGAGGGTTGTGAATGTGACAATGGCTACAAGAGCAGGTCAGAGGCTATGAATCCTGCAGCAAGTAACTCGCCTCCTGGCTCCCCAAAGCCTGTCCAAGAAACAGGTCAGGAGTGTGATGGAACACCCCCCACTTGCCTAGATGAGTGCAGCTCCAACATACTCAAGAAGCTCAACACCATTCAGGACAAAGCAGCCCCACTTGATTGGCACCCCATCCACAAACATTCACTCCCTCCACCACTGACGCACAATAGCAGCAGTGTGTGTACCATCTACAAGATGCACTGCAGGAACTCACCAAGGCTCCCTAGGCAGCACCTTCCAAACCCACAACCACTACCATCTAGAGGAACAAAGGCAGCAGACACCTGCAAGTTCCAATCCGAGACACTCACTATCCTGACTTGGAAATATATCGGACCGTTCCTTCACTGTCGCTGGGTCAAAATTCTGGGACTCCCTCCCTAACAACACTGTGGGTGTACCTACACCACAGGGACTGCAGCGGCTCAAGATGGCGGCTCACCACCACCTTCTCAAGGGGCAATTAGGGATGGGCAACAAATGCTGGGCCCAGCCAGCAATGCCCACACCCCGTAAATGAATAAAAAAAGAATCTTTGGAACTTTGCTCCCCAGACAGCAATGGAGGCAGGGTCAACGAATATTTTTAAGGCAGAGGTAGATAGATTTTTGACTAACGTGTGAGGCAAAGGTTATCAGGGGTAGGTGGAATGTGGAGTTGAAGCCATATTCGGATCAGCCATGATCTTATTGAATGGCAGAGCAGGCTCGAAGGGCTGAATGGCCTCCTCCTGCTCCTAATTTGCATGTATTGGGGATGCTCAGGACGGCAGAATTAGAGCAGTGCGGAGATAGTGGAAGGGGCTGTGAGGCTGGAGAAGCAGAGACGTGGGGGTGGTGGTGGGCGAGGCCACAGAGGGATTTGAAAACAAGGCTGAGAATTTTGAAATCGAGGTGTTGTTTAACTGGGAGCTGGAGGAGGTCAATGAGTGCAGGGGCGATGGATGAATGGGACTTGATATGAGCAAGGACACAGGCAGTCAAACAATCCAATTAGTCCCACTCGCCTAGCTCTTCTCCATAACCTGCAAATTTCTCTTTCTCAAGTGTGCATTCAATTACCCTTTGCAAGTTACTACTGAATCTGTTTCCATTAGCCTTTCAGGCAACACATTCCAGGTCACAATAACTCACTGCCCCTCCCCTTGCCTCTGATTCTTTTGCCAATTACCTGAAAACCTGTGTCCCTCTGGTTACCAAATCTCCTCACACTGAAAAGTTCTATTTACTCTACCAAACTCTTAATGATTTTGAACACCTCTGTTAAATCTGCTCTTAATCTTCTCTGCTTTAAGAACGATCCCAGTTTTTGTCCAAATTTCTTCAACCCTGGTAAATTCTAGTAAAATCTTCCTCGATTGTGACCCTCTCCAAAGCCTTGACAACCTTCCTAAAGTCTGGTACTGAGTATTGAAGACAATATTGCAGCTTAGGCTTAACCAGTGATTTATAAAGGTTTTAGCAAAGCCCCCATGCTTTCACTGTGTCAGAGCCTTGAGTGATGATTAATGTGTTGGCCTGGGGAGAGCATTCACTTCTTTTAAAGAGACTTCTCTTTCTATCATATTCACATTCGTAAGGTTGTCCAGATATGAAAGAACTTGCACTTAAAATGGCCTCAATCTTAACCCCTTCTGCCTGATGAGAATGGGGTTAAAGTCCTAGCAGTAAGATACCGTTGCCATTTTTACAGGGAGAGTTTGGGGAGCGCATGATGACCTCATTCCCATTTGATGATGTCATTCAAACCCCAATGGCATTTTAACAATAACCAGATACAGTCGATGCTGGGTGGTCACCTTGGGTTGCCAACTCTGGTTGGACATATTCCTGGAGGATTGGTCGCCTGAACTCTTGCCTCCAACTGCACCTCCCAGTAAAATAGCCTCACTGTCCCAACCCCGCATCTCCAATAATTTTATAATGAGTAAAGAAAATTATTCAACAAAGAGAAAAAAAAAATCTTCTGGGCTTTTGGTCATAGCAGTGTCCAATAATCTTTAATCCCTGGAGACTTCAGGGCAATCCTGGAGGGTGGGCAACACTGCAAGCTTTGGCAGGAGCAGTGGGTCAAGCAATTATCCTTTACGGGTATCAGCACTATCTCAGCAAGCTAAGAATTTTTTGGTGATGCACTATCGTTTTTAAGAAGGTCCAACAATTTTTGAATCATTTGTGAAAAGTTTTGGATTTTCTGACAAAATCCCCAATCACACCGAAGGTCCCAGACTTCCCAATCACCCGTACCCTCCCCTCACCGCCCCCAAATTCCCCCCCGAACCACTTACCTGACAGTTGGGGACCACCGACATTAGGTTCAAGCGGGAGTTACAATGGCTGGGGCCTCAAACCTGGGGGCCAGCATCTGCAGTGTGTTGGGTTCAGCCAGGACGATCTTGTTCTCAGTCCACTAGCTCCATGCCCGCCCAGTTAATATATCACAGCAACAGCACTTTTCCAAGCCTCAAGATGTCTGTCACAAATTGCTTCGCAGCCAATTAAGCTCCCACAAACAGAAATAATGAGGTTGTGTGTGTTAGTGTTGCTGTATCAGCCACAAACTGGGACAAACTCCCCAGCTCTTCTTCGATAGAGTGGCAGATATTGTGTTTTATACATCTCAAAATAATGCTGAGATGACAGTTTCTAAGCATGCAACTGGTTTATTTATGAGTTTTAAATATCTTTGTAATCACAAAATGTCTGCACTCTTGCTTACAACTCAGTTTCTAGTAGCTTCTGTTTACTTTGCACTGAGTCAACACCCAGGCTTAACCAGTGAAGCACAGGGAGCATAGATCTGTTGCCGGACCAACATAATCAAACACAGAACAATGAAACCATTGAACACTAGACCAGGGGATCTTTTACTCATCTGAGAGGGACAGACTGGGCAGCAAAATGAGACAGGAGCCATTTTCGCTGTTTTTCCACTCATTATTATCTCCTCCCCGCTCCCCCCATTTTGAGTTCTCGCTTTTTTTCTAAGCCATCCCTGGAACTCGGCCACCGAGCCAGTCCATGATATATATATATATATTTAAATAAGGGCTTGTGGTCTAGCAAACACAGATGTCTTGCTTTGCCATGCGTACAGCACTGGGATAAGTTAGACTGAGGGCAGCGAGGTGAATCTGCTGACCCAAGATGGGCAGAAGCAAGGAGCCTGCGGAGCTGGGCAGTGTGGATCGTCTCAATTGTAACACCTTTGTAATTTGTTTTTCATGGTGGCATCTGCCCCCACAGGCCCAGATTTACCACATGGCATTTGACTTCAGAAGAAGGGCAGCTGAGTTCAAGGGGCACTGCAACATTAGAAACTGTCACTGCTAATGATGGCTTTTGCCCTGCCCTTACTAGCCTTATTACCACCATCTCCTGTAGTTTCTTCTGCCTGGCTATCTCCCTGGGCAGAATGTTCCCCCCGTTGGGAGGGAAGTTCAGGAGCGGGTACGCCTCCCATCGGGGGTGCGTCGCCATTTTATGTGGGTGAGCCTTAATTGGTATTAATTAAGTGTGACGTCTGCCAGGAAGAGCTATGCGCTCCCTGTGCTGGGGGGGATGGGATTCCCTAAGCCGAGGGTGTGCTCTTTCGTGCATGCGCACGACAGAGTGCACTCATCTCCCTGAGGCTAAGTGCTGCCTCAGGGAGATCGGCGCCAAATTCAAAAATGTTAAATATAGAAAAATAAAATTTCCCTGACATGTTCCCCCATGTGACACTGTCACATGAGCTGGGACCATGTCCATCACTTTTAGTTAAACTTTTGAAAAATTTTTAAAAACCTACTAGAAACCTCATCCCGCCGGTGGATGGGGTTTCACGCTTTCTCTGAAGCCCTGCAGGGCTCCCAGCCTGTCCGACAACCTTAGGGTTGGACGGGCAGGTCCTTTAATGTGTTCAATTACATTTTAAATGGCCTCAATTGGCCATTGACAGGTTGGCGGGCACACAGCCGATTCGGCTGCGCCCGTGCCAACCTGAAAATTGAAATGACGCGGGGTGACGTTGGGAGTTCCGCCTGACATCATCCCGCGTCATTTTACGCGTGCCCCTCCTCTCGCCCTCAATATCCTGCCCCCTATTACAGAGCTCCTTCCTTGTGTGACGTTGGGAGCTGCAGTATTGGTGTTCACTCCACCTCCTGTTCTCTTGTCAGTGGTTGGACTTTGTAAAGGGATACAAGTTGCATGGACATATAGGTCAAGTATCCTTTATCCGAAACTCTCAGGGCCGATTGCATTTTGGATTTTGGATAATTTCTGCTTTCGGATACCGCATATAAACTTACATTACAATAGTCTAAGCCTAGGCTGGCTATAGTCTAAAGTCAATAAAATGGCTGGAAAAGTAAGACGTATCACCGAATAATAAATACAGGATACCTGCTGCAAGCTTCTTTTTGACATGTTCACCACAAAAATTGCAAGGTAAACAGTGCAAACAACTAGAGGTTGATGAGGTTAAAAAAATGTGCGGTTTTTGGATGTGTTTGGTTTTTTGGAGATAGGTATGCGACCTGCATTAATATGCACAGGCCACGATAAGGAAGAACTGTGTACTGCTCCTTTACATAAAGATATGCAGAATTCCTTGCGGATCTCCTCCCTGTGGGGGCCCGGTACTGACAATCTGTTCATGGGGATCCAGGCTACTTGCGTTGACAGACTGAGTGTTTGGTGATAGTCGAGTGTTCATGGAGTTTGCCCTTTGTATATGCGAGTTCCCCTGATGCCCAGTGATAATAAAACTGTGAGAAGTGAGAGTTCTGTGCAGCCTCCAACAGCGCAGCAGGATTGCCAACAGTGCCCTGACTTACCTCAGCCACCCTTGTGAGGTTATTGAATTTCTTCCTGCTCTGGGCAAATTCTTGGGATGGCTTGGACCCTCCATCAAAACTATATTACATTACACTTTTTTTAAAAGAAATCACAAATAAACTTTTTATTTTACTATTTTTTTTCTCAAAACATAAATAACATTGCAAAATGTCACAGTTTTCAGTAGAGTCTGATACAGTATTCAGAACACGACTAAACCACATCACAACGGAACTAACCAGAGATGTGCTAAAAGCCTGCAGAGGGGGAAGGTGACAACATATCTTTTTGAATGGCCTGGAGGTGACATGTACAGAGAATCCATAGCTATTGACTACATGCAGGAACCGTGCCCATTCTGAAGCACGAGTGTCACCCCTCCCAATCGAACATTGGCCCAAAAATTGCTATGTAGAAATTGGTCCCATCTATTGCTTCCAAATTGGAATACTTTCTATTAATAATCTCATGTGCCTCCATTCTGATATCCTCGCCAGCACCCCCATCCCACATACACAATACTTCCTTTGACATACTCCAATTTCTCCTTGGGAATGGGAATACCATTTTACATCAGCGGACTCCCTTCAAGTGGGTAGTCGGCTGTGCCTGCACATCTCCAACGGTTTTACTATTCGCTAAAACTTCTCGTGCAAAACATCTGGGGTGGATCCAAGACTCACAAGATGCAAGCACCTTTGAATTTGAGATATATCCCATCTGCCCCCATTCTACCCGCCCCCCCCCCCCCCCCCCCCCCCACCCCCACCCCCAGCCAACCCCGCACCCCGTCCCATTTGACCTCTGCTCACACACAGCCTGACATTCAGCCTGTGGTCACTGCAGTGAGAGTTACACTTCTGCATGTGAAGTGCATCAAAGCCATTTGAACAAAGCCCCTAAGATGTTTTGTGAATACCCTGTTCTGGTCTGGTTGGGGAAACTCTATACTATCTAAGCCATTCATCGCTTAACCTTTATACGATTGGCAGACTAAGTGCTACATGTGCACACCGAAATGTCACTCCCCAAGGACACTAACAGAGCCAGATATACCCAGAATGAAGACCATATTATAAGGTGCCTTCTGAATACTTGTGCTATTGCGTTAGGAAAGGGCTGTCTTTTAAGTTGACTGGGTTATGTCACAGGGATTACAGTAGAACTGTGTAGCACAAGGAACAGCCAGCAGTGGGATAAACAGGACAAAGGACAAAAAGAAAACTCTGGAAGTCATTCAAGAGGCAGTTAAATACCATGTCTCCTTGGGAGGACGGGTGCAGTGCCCTCCTGTAACGAGGCTTCACAGAATGACAAGGCAGAGGCATGGCCATTTGGCCCATCATGCATGTACTTTTGCAACAAGCAAGCAGCTCATCATCATCTTAAAAACAAAAGGCGCAGGTTAATCTCTCAGGTGCAGTGAAAAGCAGTCGTCTCTTTTTCAGACAAAGGTGAGGCTGTGTGCACTGACAGCAGTTTCTGCTTTATTTCGGATAATGGGTATTTGTATTTGGGTGTGTGCCCGGGGTAGGGCTTGCACACTTTCCTGAGTTAGAGTGCACAGCTGCAGGTGTGTAACATGCAATTGCTCCGCATGTCTGTTTGGGATTTGGAATCAAAGCTGAAACAACCTCTGGTGGTGATAAACTGTACGACACCAGCTTAATGTCTGAGACAGAGGCAGAGAGTTGTTGTAAGCTCCTGATGCAGGACGTTTAGTGATGGGAGACTACAGGAACTGGCCAGTTTTCAAATCAGAATAGAAAAGGCTGGAAAGCGCTTTATGGGTCACTCAGTTCAGTGCCCTTTCATGTGAACTAATGGATCTTTCAAGAACAGTGAATCATCCTACCAAAGCCTTAACCCTTTCTTTCTCCCTTGCTTTCTCTCTCTCTCTCTCTCACTCTTTCCCTCTCCACAGATATTGTTTGACCTACTGAGTTTTTTCCTGTTTTGATTTCAGATTGCCAGCATGGTTCACTCTTGGCTTTCGAATTTTAAGGATCGCTCTTCCATCTCACGTCTGCGTGGAACTGATGCGGTCCAAGAGCGCAGTTATACTGCAGCTTGGCTCTACGGGAGTCCCAAATACCACAATGACATTAAATTATAATCACGGCTGCGTCTTTGTCAAGCAGCCACGCTGAGTACGTAGAGAAGCATCCCCTTCCCAAACTGGAATTCCAATGGGATTAGAAATCCTGGAAGGAGCAAGCTGGGGGCAAGGGAAAACTTCCTGCGCATGCTTATTACAACTAAAATGTAAAAGGGTTTAAACAAATCATACAGAGGAAATCTTGCTCCCTGATTTTCCCACTGGGATAGTCACAGCAATGATTGTGATTGAGAGGGTGGGGTGTGTACATCTCTGCACGCGGTGAGATTTTTAATGGGTTGTTAGAATGTGGAGCTCGCTGTCATAGGGAGTCATTGAGATAAATAGGGGCATTTAAAGGAAGCTAGTCAGCATATGAGGAAGAAAGGAATAAGATATATTGGTAAGATGAGATGAGGTGGGGTCGGAGGAGGCTTGGGTAGAGCATAAACACCGGCATGGATCTGCTGGGACAAATGGCCCGTTTCTGTGCTGTAAAATCTGTTGTAATTTGATGAAGTACCCAGCACTGGTTGTGAATTGGGCCAGTTTAAGTACAGAGAGACAGAGAGGCTATAACTGTAACAGTGTCAGGAAGGGGGAGGCAGAGGCTGCCATGAGAGGGTTGAAACATGGAATATATTTTAAAAGGTTTTAAGATTGTGTGGCCTGCTCTGATCTTTTAGTGTGGATGCATCTAAAGGGAAAACTGGATAAGCACATGAGGGAGCAAGGAATGGAAGGATATGTTGATGGGGTGAAATGAAGGGATGGGCGGAGGTTCGAGTAGAGCATAAACACCGGCACAGGCTGGGCCGAATGGCCTCGTTTATGCTGTAAGTGCTACGTAACTACGTAATGCATACAATCATTGTGGCCTTGCCTCGGAGCTGAATGAAGCGGATTTGGCTGCACCTTATACCACGCCGAATGGGGACCTCTGACTCTGCAAGAGCTGGGAGCCTCGTGTGTGTCGGGGGCGGGCGGTGGGGGGTGTGTGTGTGTGTGTGGGGGCGGGGTAGGTAGGTTGAGGGGCAGTGCACTGCAGAGTTCCGAGCAACAACTTCAGATGCTCCTGATGCCCGGTGTGTCCTAGCCGGATTCGGTCAGAGACCCACGGCGTGCCAGGTGGGTGTGGCTGGTGCTCAGGACGCGGGATTCCGTCAGGCTGTTGGTCGGCGGCTGCAGCGGGGGAAGAAAGAAACAGGGAACAGTGAATGTCGAGATACTGCCTTTGAAATCTACGCAATGGATCAAATCATAGAGGCAGAGAAGGAGGCTATTCAGCCCACTGTGTCCGTGCATGACTGGCCTTGTAAAATATAAATTTCCTCCCCTCTCAGGCTCTTAAGTAATGCTGGTTCAAGGAGAGAAGAGTCGCCTGTTTCCGCTCTTGGGCCCAGAGAATACGATTAATTCCCCTCACTCACAAAGGGTTACATTTACACCTGATGAACGGGGTGAGTGTATTAAGTGACCATCACCAAAATCACGGAATTTCTCATGAAAGAAGGACTTGTATTCCTACAGCAACTTTCATGACCACAGCGCGTCCCAAAGCATTTTACAGTCAATGAAGGACGGGTCACTGTTGTCATGTAACGCTGCAGCCAGTTTGTGCACAGCAAGCTCCCAAAAACAACAATGTGATAAACGGCCAGATAATCTGTTTTTTGTCATGTTGGTTGGGGGGTAAATATTGGCCAGGACACTGGGGCGAACTCCTCCCCCTTAGAGTCATAGGTTTGTTTACGCCCACCTAAGAGGGAAGACAGGGCCTTGGTTTAATGTCTCATCCAAAAGATGGCACCTCTGACAGTGCTGCACTCCTCAGCACTGCACTGGCAGTGTCAGCCTAGATGGCTTTGTTCAAGTCCTGGAGTGGGACTTGAACCCACAACCTTGGGGTTTAAAGGAGCTTTGGTTTTATCAGGTCCAGACTACTTTGTGACCCCTGAGTCCCAGCACCTCTGACAATGCAGCATTCACTCAGTATTGTACTGTGGTGTCACCAGAGAGCAGAGACCCAGAACCCCAACATTCTGATCCAGAGGGAGGAGCTATCTACTGAGCCTGGACTAATGCACACACACTGCTGAAAATGGGTGAGGTGGCTGAAGGCTCTGATAAACCTCAAGTAACTTTAAAAGTCGAACGACTGATCACTGCCTGCAATTGACGGCATACAGATGAGGTCTTGCAGGCATGAAGCAGTGAAAGAGTTTACCTGGTAGGTGTCTCCAGTAGTTCTGCTTCCCACATTCAGAACATTCAGGGAATTTGCTCGCTTCATCCTGTAAGAAAAACACACAGTACTTTGATTTTTATCCTGTTGTATGAGTTATGCACCATCCCCAGTCCATGGGGTGAGTTGCTGATAAGCTCTCAGAACTCTTAACTCACTCACAGACTCCAGCAATAAATAATGCAGCCCATTTAGATTTTAATCTTCTCTATTCAAAATGTCTAGCCATAGGTTGCTCCCATTAGGATACTGGGTAAAGGCAGAATCTGATGTAGTACTGCACTGAGACATACACACTAGGATGTCACATCAAATAACTCCAGGGTAGGCACGGCACTGTTTAGGTACAGAGTAAAGCTCCCTCTACACTGTCCCCATCAAACACTCCCAGGACAGGTACAGCACGAGGTTAGATACAGAGTAAAGCTCCCTCTACACTGTCCTCATCAAACACTCCCAGGGCAGGTACAGCACAGGGTTAGATACAGAGTAAAGCTCCCTCTACACTGTCCCCATCAAACACTCCCAGGGCAGGTACAGCACGGGGTTAGATACAGAGTAAAGCTCTCTCTGAATTGTAACTCAGGTCCAATTGCAGGAGGGTGACCTAAACTACATCCACCGTTGTCATGATTTGACTCACTTGCTAGTGCAAAAGGTAAATTGAGAAACTTGATTGAAGGCCAATGCTCACACTACAGGACAGTGGCCAGGTTGATCAGGAAAGTAGGAGAGAAAGTGTGGTAAATACACAATAGTAATTCGGCAGTACAACAGCAAGAAGAATCTGTATAGCCCCTTAACATAACAAGACATCTCTTCACGGTAATGTCATCAGAGAAAATTTGACACTGAGCCACATAAAGAGATATTAGAATGGCAAAATGCAAAATACAGATGCTGAAAATCTCAGCAGGTCAGTCAGCGTCTTCGGCCATCGACCTGAAATATTAAATCTGTTTCTCTCTCACAGTTGCTGTCTGAGGTGTTGAGTATTTGCAGCAATTTCTGTCTGTAACAGAGATACATACAGTAGGGCAGGTGACCAAAAGCCTGGACAAAGAGGGTTAAACATTATAAGAAGGAGAGAGGTGGGGAAGTTTAACGAGCGATTTCCAGAGTCTAGGGTAGAGGCAGCTGAAGACATGGCCACCAATGGAGCAGTGAAGAAAATCAGGGATACACTAGAAGTCAAAATTGGAGGTATGTGGGGTTCTTGTGGGGCTGGAGGAGGTATGGAGACAGCAAAGACGGATTTCAAAGCCTCTACATTGTAGGGCAGACTGAGCGTTCCTACATCACCCAGTGCCGAGGCATTGCGTACCCTGGATTCCTTGGCCGTGTGTCCTGTGCTGTGACTCCTTTCAGCTTTCGGACAAGCTTCTCGCTGCTTCTTCGAATGGAGTCACGGAGTTTGGTGAAGGATCCGCTGCGTTTCAGGCTCCCAAGCGTGTCCTACAGGCAGACATTGTCAAAAGAAAAAGAGAGCTGCAACATTTCCTTGTGTCATACCAACCTGCAGCAACACTGATAGAAAGCACTTGGCAGCAACTGAAAATATGCAAATCCTTTGAAAAGGAACAGTGATGATTTTGGCTATAAACACAATTATGGTTTTTGGTTTCGAGAGGACTGCATAGGCTTGGCTGCTGTAAAGTGTTTTATCAGCAAATAAATAGTTAAGACAGTTGAACCTGGATACACATTCTTGACTGCTTGCCAGGAGACAAATCTTTAAAGGGTTAATTAGCTGCTCTTATCACACACGCCCTTCCAAAATAAACATTATATATCAAGAGGTTTATTTACTGCAACCTGTATCTGAGGCAGTTGTTAGCCTGTTTTCAGACTGCACATTCCCAGTGTAGTTTTATTCTGCTTTATCCCTACTCAGTCACTTGGCAGACACTCTCACATTAATATCCAGAGAAAGAAAAACAGGCACAATGTTTATCTCACACCCTCTCTCCTCCGCTTTAACACAATAGAGGTTATCAGACACAGAGCAGGAGAGAAGGAACAGAGGTAGATGTTATATAGTCTTCATGTGTTGGGTAGTGTTAGTATCAGGAAGGTCGCTGCATCGAGGAGACTGAAAAAGAGAAGATAAAGGGGGTTAATGTGCCTAGAGAAAGGTTAGACTACTGCAGACGAGAAAAAAACTGTTCTGTGAATTCTTGTTTTCATCAAACACAACTGAGACGGGTGCAGCTGGGGTTAGAAACAGAGGTCTTCTTACACCCCATCCACCTCCCAATGGGTATGGGGAGGTCCTGCTGCTGGTTTTCCTGCCCAGCAGCTGGCAAGCTTGCCAATTTGTCCAACTGCCAGACGTGAACGAGAGAGTCCCTGGTCTCGCAGGGTTTGGCCCTGCCACTTCCCTGCCCATCAGTATCAGGACCAGAGTGTAGCTCCCTCTACACTGTCCCCATCAAACACTCCCAGGGCAGGTGCAGCATGGGATTAGATACAGAGTAAAGCTCCCTCTACACTGTCCCCATCAAACACTCCCAGGGCAGGTACAGCACGGGGTTAGATACAGAGTAAAACTCCCCCTACACTTTCCCCATCAAATACTCCCAGGGCTGATACAGCACAGGGTTAGATACCTAGTAAAGGTCTTTCTGTACTGCCCAAATCATGTATCTCAGTCCCCCTACTACATCAGTGTGAACTTTTTTCTTTACTTCGCTCGCCAGTTGCTGCTCGATACATACGAGTTAGGAGCAGAGGTAGGCAGTCGGCCCCTCAAGCCTGCTCTGCCATTTGGTAAGGTCATGGCTGATCTGAATGTGGCCTTGAGTCTACTTTCCTGTCTACCCCCTATAACCTTTGATAAGTTAGTGCTGAATTAGGGAAGGTTTTGTATCTATGGACCAGTGTCTGCCATGAACTGATCAAGCTGTCTCAACACACTTCATGTAAAGGGGTGAGTGGGTAAATATGGACCTTTGGTGGGGGTGGGAGCCAGTTGTGGATCAGCTGCCAATCAAATGTCCCATGCAAATTCCCTTTCCAAGGTTGCTGATTGATGATCCATAATGGTCAGTTTTCTACCAGCATCCTGGGTCAAAATTACCTCTGGGATCTATATACAGCCAGCATATAGAGGCAGCTTTCATTGTGGAATCATACCAACATCCTAAAGTTTAAAGGCCAGTGCCTAACTCACTGTAGCCTTTTAAAGTAAATTATTTAAAACAACGTCCAGTGAAACTATTTTTTCATTATGCTTTTCCTCCAATCACTGCAGACATCCTCTTTTTGACAGAGTCCAGTACTTCTGAACACCAAAGCATTACCCATGGCTATCTAGCTTTTTCTCAATCACTCAATCAATGCCATGTTGGTTCATCATCTGACTTTCAAAGCTCACCCAGCCACTCTCTCCCCTCATCAGATAAAAAGGGTCTTTCATTTATGTAGCACCTTTCATGATCTCAGGACCTCTCAAAGCGCTTTACAACCAATGAGGTATATTTTGAAGTGTGGTCACTGCTGTAATGTAGGAAATGGGGCAGCCAATTTGCAGACAGCAAGCTGCCAGAAACAGCAAAGATAATGGCCAGATATTCCATTTTTGTGATGTTGATTGAGGGATTAATATTGGCCTAGGTTTCACTGGGGAGAACTCTCCTGTCATGTCATCTTCGACATCTACACAAGAGAGCAGATGGGGCCCTGGTTTTAACATTTTAGCTGAAAGATAGCACCTCTGACGGTACAGCACTCCCTCAGTACTGCATTGGGAGTGCCAGACTTGATTTTTGTATTGAAGCCTCTGGAGTGAGACTTGAACTGCCAACCTTCTGCCTCAGAGTGCTATCAGTTGAATCGTGGCTGACATTAAGTCAATGATCTCCACTCATCATCTGGCCCCATCCACCCCTTTACTGCTGGTTCCTCTCTAGACTCATCAACGTCTTTCAGGTCACACCCCCAGTTCTCACAATGCAGCGAGTGAATCACCGCACCTTGGTCTCCTTCTAGTTTTTCAATGAAGTGATGAAAATCTAATTTCAACCAAAATCTCATCTTTATTGACTTCATTCCAAAGCTTCTTTATCTATTTCCCCAGAGCTCTAATGGAAAATTGGACTTCAGCCTTCCACCCCATTCCTACCATGACTGATGGTGTCACCAAAAGGGTTCGGATTTGTGCTCAATACACTTTCCCTTAACAATTCTTAACTCTGTTTCCAGCCCAAGTCCATGCAGAATTAAATGCTGCTCCTATATGTGGGGAAACTCTCCCAGGACCTCTAACACAGCACCTGCAAGAGAATACAAGCCTATAACCAAACAGGACTGCCCTTACCTCCAGCTCCTAATCTCCCTGTCGTGCCTTCAATTGCAGCAATTTCATCAACACTTGAAGCAAAGGAGGTTGAGGGGAGATTTGATAGAGCTGTACAAGATTATGACAGATTTGGCTAAGGTAGACAAAGAAAAGCTGTTTCCATTTGTTGATTCTAGGAGGACTAGGAAACACAGATTTAAGGTTTTGGCAAGAGATACACCGGGCTGTGAGGAAGAACTTTTTTACACAGTGAGTGGTAATGATCTGGAACTCACTGCCTACAAGGGTGGGGGAAGCAGAGGCGATGAATGATTTCAAAAGGAAATTGGATGGATCCTTGAGGGAACTGAATCTGCAGTGGCTATGGGAATAGTCAGGGCTGGGGGAGGTGGTAATGGAACTGATTGGATTTTCTACAGAGAGCCAGCATGGACTCGATGGGTCAAATAGTCTCCTTTTTTGTTGCAATGAGTTTATGACTAATAAGGCTGGTTCCCTCTTTTTTTATTCCAGTGGTTTTACTGTCAGGCAAGCTCTACTTGTCTGATTTACCCTGCATCTCTTTCCACTCTTCTCAACCTTGGCAGTGTCCTGCACTTTGGGACTCAGCCTTTCACCTGCGTTTTGGAATCAAATTATTATCATGTCTGCAGCAGTGGGAGGTGAATAATAAAGGTCACCAGTCAAATTTAGTTTCTTCACTGTACCCACTTGACCTCCCAAACATATTACTTTCCACAGTATCCCGAGGGATTCACTTAGTTGGTGAAAGTCTTGTAATGATCAGACATCACTCCAGCAAGCGAATAATTCCCGTGACACCACAATCCTGGCTGGCTCCCTCCTTCCTGTAAAAATTGGAGCCCCGAGTCTTCGATTATTGCAATACTAGAGGGTATTTTTTGTTGAATTGGTTAGCCTATGATGTACTTACCCCATTCCATTCCAGTCCCATACTCACTTCCTCGCAGCCCTCTGGCCCATTTGCAAATATCACAGCGGTAGCATCCAGGTAGTCACAGGGGTAGAGCCGCCTGCAGGGGCGAGTGTTGGGTGTGCTGCCAGGTGCCTAAAGAGGAACGCATACGGATCAGTAAATGGCCATTGTTGACAACGGAAAATCATGCTTGACAAATCTATTGGAATTTTTCGAGGATGTAACCAGTAGAGTTGATGAGGGGGAGCCAGTGGATGTGGTTTATTTGGACTTTCAGATGACTTTCGACAAAGTCCCACATAAGAGATTGGCGTGTAAAATTAAAGCGCATGGGATTGGGGGTAGTGTATTGAGATGGACAGAAAACTGGTTGGCAGACAGGAAACAAAGAGCAGGAATAAACGGGTCTTTTTCCAAATGGCAGGCAGTGACTAGTGGGGTACTGCAGGGATCGGTGCTGGGACCCCAGCTATTCACAATATTTATTAATGATTTAGATGAGGGAACTAAATGTAATATCTCCAAATTTGCAGATGGCACAAAGCTGGGTGGGAGAGTGAGCTGTAAGGGGGATGCAGAGATGCTTCAGTGTGATTTGGACAAGCTGAGTGAGTGGGCAAATGCGTGGCAGATGCAGTATAATGTGGATAAATGTGAGGTTATCCACTTTGGTAGCAAAAACAGGAAGGCAGATTATTATCCGAATGGCTATAAATTGAGAGAGGGGAATGTGCAACGAGACCTGGATGTCCTTATGCAGCAGTCGCTGAAGGTAAGCATGCAAGTGCAGCAGGCGGTAAAGAAGGCAAATGGTATGTTGGCCTTCATAGCTAGAGGATTTGAGTACAGGAACAGGGATGTCTTGCCGCAAAGGGTAGGAGTTGGGGAGCTACAGGTTGGCCTCGATGTGCCTGGCACAAGGGAAAAAAATCGAATGAGGAATCACATTCCCAATCAGATGAAAGGGAGTGTTTGAGCAGGTGGTGAAAGAAAGACCCTGCATTTAATTAGCACGTTTCGCAGATTTAGCACAGCCCGAAACACTTTACAGCCAATAAAGTGCTAGGCATGGAGGAGGCTGACTAAGATCTTCACATCCCCCACCATGTGTGAGTGTGAGAGTGAGTGAGTGAGTGAGTGAGTGAGTGAGTGAGTGAGTGTGTGGTCCCCACCATCCCCCAATTAGTGGGAGGTAAGCCAACGCCCAAGGAACCATATTCCAGATGTCATCACATTCAGAAGTTAAACAAGTAGAAGGGAAATTAAACCTGCTTTTGCAACCCTTGTACTGCACAGCCCTTGATGCAACTACAGCCTCATCTGGTCTTGTCTATGGCAGTCTGCGAGGCTGAGTCAGTCCTCACATTGCAGCTAGCAACAGTTTTGACAGTGTGTTACTGAGGCCGGAGTCGGGTAAAGGATTCCTACTCAGTGTCTGGTTTGCTTCATCATCTTTGACGTACGGACTTAGTGCAGTGTATTTAAAAGTTTTATGTGTCATCCGGCTAAACACACTTGGGCCATTTAATGTCTAGATGAGGAGTACATACCCCTACCGTGCCTCATTCTGACTAGAGAAGATAATTACACTTCTAACCCAGCAATTTTCTCTCATCCTTTTCTGACTGCTGCTGGATACTGGGGTATAGTTAAGACAGTACCCTGGTAACTCACTCAAACAGGCTTTTATAAGCTTTGACAGGGAGAGTTGGTAGGCTATTCAGCAAGGAGGGTTGAGCCCAAAGTCCACCTGCCCCTCTTCCAGTCAGGAATATGGAGTGGTCACTGAACAGAGATTAGGAGCTGGCACTGTGACTGATGTTTTCCCATTGCTGGTACATAGACACTAAAACTAACATCGCTGCACAAACTGAACTCCTCTAGCTCAGTATATCCTCCAGGTATCTATGGTTCAGTTCAACTCTTGATAATACTATGTTGATTCTGGGCACTGCACCTTAGGTTGGATGCACTAACCTTGGAAGGGGTGCAGTGCAGATTCACCAGGATGACTGTGGGCTAAAAGCGTTAGATTATGAGGACAGGTTGCACAGACTGGGCTTGTATTCCCTGGAGTATAGAAGATTAAGCAGTAATCTAATTATTAAAGATAATTAAAGAACTTCCTAGGGGTGACAGAAAGAAACTATTTCCTCTGGTTGGGGGAAGCCCAGATAAAGGGGATATCGCTTAAAATTTGAGCCAGGCTGTTCAAGTGTGATGTCAGGAAGCACTTCTTCACACAAAGGGGAGTGGAAACCTCACTAGAATTGAAACTGGAATGATAGATTTCTGACGGGTAAGGATAGTAAGGGTAAATGGAGCTGAATGACAGGTCAACCATGATCTAACTGAAAGGGGAATGGCCTCCAAGGACTGAATGGCTTGCTGGATTCGGCAGCGGGGACATTAGTGGATAGGCCAACACTGAAGGCAGGAAACCTGGTCATCCAGTTAATGAAAAAAAGCAAGGCTGTGCTGGTTCCCACTGGATCATGCACCGGCCTGCTCACCCACTGTGTGTTATGAGTATGTCCGAGGCAGGAGTGGTGGGGAGAGGGTAGTAACAAAATGGGGTCAATTCTCAGGAGGATCACCACATCAATTTTGGAATAAACAAAGTGAAAACTGAAATGGGGCTATGTCACCCGGGGGCACAATTACCTTTGGCAAGAAATTGGTGTCCCTTTTGTTGGGGATCAGAACAATCTCATTCCCTTTCTGCTGCAGTCGTAGAGTCCCGTCACCATCTGGCAGTCCTGCTGTATCGCTGAGAAAGGTAGATTTTGTCAGTGTTTAAATCGAGCTTCTAATTAAGAGAACAAAAATATAATTAGTATACATTTTAATTTATAATTCAGATGATCCTAGTCGCCAACGGCTCAGCATACACCACATAATTCAATGGCACACAAGGAGCCCATTCGGCCCCTCTTGCCTATGCTGGCTCTTTGGAAGAACTGTCCAATTCGCTTCACTGCCTCCCTACAAAATTTTCTCTTCAAGTACTTATCCAAATCCCCTTTTGAAAGTTATTATTGAATCTGCTTCCACTACCCTTTCAATCAGCGCATTTCATATCACAACTCACTGCACTAAAAAAAAAACCTCATCTCTTGCCTGGCTTCCTTGTCAATTGACTTGCCCTCTGGTTACTGACTACTGTTAGTGGAAACAACGTCTCCCCATTTACTCCATCAAAATCCCGGAGTCTGCCCTCAAATCTAAGGATATTTGTTGTGGTTTTAAAAGAAGGAAATAGTGATTTCTCCTTACCCCAATAAGGCCTGCCCCTTTCCATCTCCTTCTAATTCCCTATCTCCTCCCCAGCAGATGGGATTCTGCAGGACTTCCATTTACTTCAATGGGTTCAGAGCCTCAGAATAGAGTGCCATTGATCCAGAACTGCACAATCCCAATAAAATGTGGAAACCAATGAACAATTCAGTGAATCCAGCCAGTAACAGGGCTCCATTTTTCTGCAAGGTTATTCCCCACAACTTAAACGAACAAAGCTTCTCTGAGTTGAAAACAAAGAAAACTGCGGATGCTGGAAATCTAAAACAAAAACAGAATTACCTGGAAAAACTCAGTAGGTCTGGCAGCATCGGCGGAGAAGAAAAGAGTTGACGTTTCGAGTCCTCATGACCCTTCGACAGAACTTGTTCTGTCGAACAAGTTCTGTCGAAGGGTCATGAGGACTCGAAACGTCAACTCTTTTCTTCTCCGCCGATGCTGCCAGACCTACTGAGTTTTTCCAGGTAATTCTGTTTTTGTTTTAAAGCTTCTCTGAGGCAGAACTGAATCCACTCTCTGTCAGAGAAACCTGGGAAGGAACCCCCAAAATGGGGAATTTGGACTTACCCCGCAGCATTGCTGGCGGGTGGGCTGGCGTTTGGCACAAAGTTGTGTCAGCTGCTCACATGGCCTGTTCCTTTCATATCATTACCCTGGGAAAAGTGGTCTAACTGAAGGTTAATTAGGTGATAATTGTCAAGGAAGATGCCTGTGGGTTGGCAGCTGCTTGTAAATCGTCTGTCTGGATGTAGGCTAAATTCTGTTTCTTCAGTTCTCTGCCAAAGGCAGGTCCGACCCACCGCGCTGTGACCTCCACCACTGACAGGGCAAGGAGGCAGGTTCTGGATACGCCCCAGTCGGACCAGGGATCAAACCCTGTGATGTTGGCACCAATCTACTCCACGCCAACCATCCAGTCGACAAAGTTGACCGGCACCCCCCCTCCCAAGGAACCTGAGTCACTGCGGCAGCATGCACTTTTACATGCATGTTGTGTCCTGGAACTATGGATAGTGACGTTAGAGGTTCCAACTTTCTTTCCACCACATGGCTGACCAGGAATCCCTCCTGCTCTTACTGCCTGTCATTGGTGTGTGTTGGAAGGAATAACAAGTTGATAATAAACCTGTCCGGCCATGTCCTGAAGGCACCTTCCTTGGCCATCAAGACTTAGCGTGGGACTCAAACGCGGATCTTCTGGCTCATAAAGTCTCGGCAAAACTAAATTTTGCCTGATAATAAACTGAATTCTCATTATGTAGTTCCATAGTCATCATCACAATTCTTCATAATTAAAAAAAAAACTTAATAAACCTCTCCTTAACTCCACTGCTCCATTGGATACAGTACCAGTGTCTCAAGTCCATGGTTATATCTATAACATCACATTCCTAGCACCATCCTGGTAAGTCTCCCTGTGAGGGGGGCAATAAACAATAGATGTGGTACAACAGAGGTAGGGTGGATGCTTTTCACATTGCATTTTATTTTGTGCACTCCCCAACCTTGAGAGAACCCAGACGTCTGCACACGAGAATTTTATAGCTAATGTAAAATATTTCTGTAGTGCTGGACTCTCTTCCCCTCCCAACTTGTGAAGAATTCCATGGAAGAACAGTACAGTTCTCAACAAACACACTGGCATGAAGTGACAGAGGTCGAATACTTGGGGGGATTTAACTGCAACGTGAATTAACATCATACCTTTCCAACCCTTGACAGAATCTATTACTTGACAATTAGATTTTTCATCATCGATAACTAGCAGATTTAAAAATCTTGCTCAGGTTTGCTCAAGTGCAAAATGAGTTGGTATTGGAAGTGAAAGAGTACCAAGAGTACCTGCAGGCTGTGCAGTAGACTGAAGATTCGATGCGTTCCCAGTAGCTGTCTGCAGGGGTCAGTCTACCCTAAATGTAAGAAAAGGGGGAATCCTCTTCAAAGGGTCCCAGCTGTTCATTCACCCTTGGCAGCAGGAAAGGAAAAGGGAGCGAGAGGAAGGAAAGAAAGAGAAAAAGAGAGCAAGAGAACTTGTGCGCTTGTGAGAGAGAAAGAGAGAGAGAGAGAGAGAGAACAAGGTGCAAGAGACAAAAGGAGAGAGGGCTCAAAAAGGAGCTGAGATACAGATCAGCCATGATCTAAAATTGAATGGCAGTAAAGGTTTTGGGGCTGAATGGCTTCCTCCTGTTCCTACTAATCCTTCCTCAACTTTTCTCAAGCAATTAATAGTGCAACATGTGAGCAGAGATCCCGTGAGCAAAATGTAGAAGGAAACCAAACCGAGAAGGGAGCAGGGGCACAAACAGAAGAGAACTCGCCAATATTTGAGGTACTTGCCACATAGGTATCTCCAATAACTAGAGACATCCTCATTCCTTCCTATTACTATTAGAAATAACCCAGGGGCCATGCTCCATCCCGTTCATACTAACAAAGGTCCTATATCTTTACGTACAATGCCTAGGTAAAATGTTACACCCTGGCCAATGGTTATCTTGCAACTGCCGGTTTGGATGGTCATGTTAATTTGTAGTATTGGTCTGCAAGCAAAACAGTTGTCCCGTCTACTGATGCAACAAGTTAATTGCCTCAGTGTAATTCACTATCCATTAAACAATTTGGACCATTTGAGAAAAGTGATAAGGAGCTTTATAAACTGATAGCAAACTGTACAGTCTTATCAGGGAATCTAATCATTCTCTATGCACTCATTCACCTTCTCTTAGTAGGTATAAAAGGTTAAAAGGGGATCTAATTGAGGTGTTTAAGATGATTAAAGGGTTTGATTGGGGTGATGCAGTGAAACTATTTCCTTTGGTGGGGAGAATCCAGAACAACCTTAAGACTCGAGCCAGGCCATTCAGGGGTGATGTCAGGAAGCACTTCTTCAAACAAAAAGGTCGTGGAAATCTGGAACTCTCTCCTTCTAAAAGACTAGAGGTTAATGGAAAATGTGAAAAATGAAAATTATAGATTTTTGTTAGGGAGGGATATTAGGGGACATGGAACCCTTTGGAGTTGAGACATAGGTCAGCTATGATCTAACTGAATGGTGGTAAAGGTTCGAAGGCCTGAATTGCCTCCTCCTGTTCAGCAGGTAAGGGCATGTGGCAGAATAAAATAGTACATCCAAAAAAACAAATAAACCCACAACCCTATAATTGTTAAAAGTCATCACAAGGTTTTCCAATTGGAGCCACAATGCTACCATATCAGAGACAAGGTGCCAAAATATAAAGGAGTCAGTGTTTAGATTGAGCTTCCAGCACCATTGGTACTCCATCAGTCTGGAACGGTTGAACGGCGATGAGGATTCTGGCGAAGTTTGGGGTTCAGAATGTAGTTGGGGAATGCAAAGATGTGATCCTAACTGGAAGGACCATAGCTTAACAAAACAATCTCTGAGCAACAGTTTGGAATTTACTGTGCCTTTCCCTCTGCCTGTACTTGGGTGTAAAGGGTTGTGTGTGCAGACCTTGAGGAAAATCACGTGCGGCCCCATTTCCTTCTATGGCTCCAGCCCAGCGCAGAGGACAATCTGTCCAAATATGTTCTTCCTAATACCGAAATGTTCTGTCTGTACCTGCTGCTCCATGTTGTATTCAAGGCATATGCCAACTTCCTACTTTCACAGGGCTCCAAAACTGGACACTCTTACCATTCTGAGTCTTCCCTCTCACTTCCAAAATGCAAACGGTTGAATCTCATAAGAAATAGGAGCAGAGTAGGCCATTCGTCCCATCAAGCCTGTTCTGCCATTTGATAAGATCATGGCTGATCTGAGTGTGGCCTTAACTCCACTTTGTGGCCTGTCCCTCATAACCCTCGACTCCCTTGTCAATAGAATATCTGTCTAACTCAAGCTTGGATATACTCAATGACCCAGCCTCAGGGTAAAGAATTCCAAAGAATAATGAAACTCAGAAGAAATTCCTCCTCATCTCCATTCTTAAATGGGAGACCCCCTAATCTTTAAACTGTGTCCCCTGGTTCTAGATTCCCCCACAAGAGGAAATATTCTCTCAGCATCTACCCTGTCATGCCTCCACAGAATCTTATATGTTTCAATAAGATCACCTCTCATTCTTCTAAACTCCAATGTGTAAAAGAATCACCTTCATCCCAGGAATCAGCATAGTGAACCTTCTCTGAATTACTTCCAATACAAGTTTACTCGTTACCTCTCTGCTGTCCTACGCCTGTGGGCTTTAACCCTTCACTTACTGGTCTCAATAAAAAAAAAACACCAGCCTACTACTTCTCCTAACCCCATCCTAGAATAGGAAGCAGAACATGGCCTTAAGGTGCAGTTGACACCAACATGGCTGACTGCTGCATCTGCTCCAGTTGATTCTTCAAATGAGAGCCAAGCTGACTAGAATTTGCACCACCAGGGACCACCTATTGAGAACATGCAATAGAACACTTAGGATTTCTGTTTGGTTCTGAAAAAATCAGATCAGCCAGCCTCCAAGTGATTAGATGAAACAGTGCAGACACAGCAAAAGGAGACAGTGATTAGGAGAGGAGGGGCCAGGGAGGCACAGTAGGCAGCTCAATAAACCTCTGTGGGATGCACTAAAGAGAGAAAATGTAGTTAGATTACATCGACTAACAAGAGTGACGACTATAGCGAGCTTTGAACATTTCTACGGATTTCAGCTGCTGCTGGCAACCTTGTGGGGCACCGAGTGGGTGATGTTGAGTAAATTTACTATAATAAGAAGCCTTATAATGGGGTGCACTGTGCAATCATCAACCTGACTGTTATTGTACCAGGCAACTTAAAAAGAGACAGCTCGCTCAGATTTACAGACTTTGCAAGATCTCAGATCTGATCCCTGGTCTGTGCTGAGTGCGCGGATCTCAACCTGGGTCATCATGGGAATGCTGCAATTGGCCTCAGAATTTCCTGGCTACAGAGAGTGGGGAATTCAGCTGCTGCTCCCAACCACCAAATATCGGCCCTCCTGAAAAGTGCAAGGAGACTTAGTTTGAGAAAGGACAGGAATATAGGAACAAGAGGCTATTCAGCCCCTTGAGGCTGATCTGCAATGAATCAGGGTTGGTCGTAATGCTGCCCTTTTGGCAGATCAGTCTCCTGCCACTGTGGCTGGATTCTGACACAGAGCTGGTCAGTTGGGTAGGTGGAGGAAACGTGTGGTTTATGGGGCTAGAACTGAGATCAAAAACTTCAGGAGGGGGGTGCGGAATTTAGGGTAGAAAGTGACACATGGATTCCATTTATGAGGATTGCAGCTCCAACACAATGGACAGGGTGCAGCATCCAGCCACAACTGCTCATATGGGAGGTTATCTTAACTGCCCTGCCATAGCATCAGGTGATGAGCAAGGATTTTCGAACATAGGGAACAAATAAATAAGAGTCCATAAAAAACAAAGAAAACAGCGGATGCTGGAAATCCAAAACAAAAACAGAATTACCTGGAAAAACTCAGCAGGTCTGGCAGCATCGGCGGAGAAGAAAAGAGTTGACGTTTCGAGTCCTCATGACCCTTCGACTCGAAATCAAGTTCTGTCGAAGGGTCATGAGGACTCGAAACGTCAACTCTTTTCTTCTCCGCCGATGCTGCCAGACCTGCTGAGTTTTTCCAGGTAATTCTGTTTTTGTTTTAAATAAGAGTCCATGGTGGGAGGCTAGGACTGGGCAGCAGCGGTTGGCTAGAGACTTTAACCTCTTGAACCTGGTTTTAAATTCAGCTCAAGCAGGCAGGATGAGTGTCTCTAGCGGGAAGCAGCCAACGTGAATGAAATCTCAATCCAGTTCCTTGTGCATACAGTCCTGTGGTACATCAGTCAGCAGTGTCGCTCAGGGAAACAACAGCCAGTGTGGAGAAATGGAAAAATATGACGGAAGGGCAGTGGAAGGAGGTTCTTCTGAGGTTGGGTGAGGGTAGTGAGGGCTTTCCTCTATATCTAACCATGCAACACCTGACCTGGGGAATATTTCATCTGTGTACAAAATGAAAAGTGCCCCATTTCCAGTACCAACAGCCATCACCTTGAACAGCAGAAAAATCCATACACACACACACACAAAAAAGTATAAATAGTCTTGGATCTCCGTGGTATAAACCTTAGCGACACTGACAAGTCTTATGGGCGCCTTGCCTGATGACAGGCACAGTGTGGTAAACATAACCTGGATGAGGGGGGACAAAAAGAAAAACAGAATAACCTGTTTTGTTTGAAATATTAAAGAACACTTTTGTATGAAACCTTTTACATCATAGAGCTGTGAATGAATAGTCAAAGCTTATTACCAGTAACAGAATTACATAAAGCTTGGTGCAAGCAGCTAAAAACACTGCATCAGAGGAAGAGCCAGATCGCTGTCAAACATAAGCAGACGTGAATTTCACAAAACGCTAAAGGTGTTGCACAAGCGGGAGTTAAAACCAAATCACTCATTTACAGGTTAGTTTTCAATGCTTGCTGACTGCTGAGTCTTGCCAGTTTGTGACTGAGTTGAAGGATAAAGTAGGAACAGTTTGGTACTCTTGTCGAGTTTATAGCATAGAAACAGGTCCAACTGGTCCACGCTGTTTTTGTTCGACATGACACTCCCTCCTGCTGATCCTTAGCTCACCCCGTCAGCAGAATCTTCCATTTCTTTCCCCCTCATTTGTTATCTAGCTTCTTCTTAATGCATCCAAGCTATTCTACCTCAACCATTCCCTGTGCTGGCCCGTTCTACATCCTAACCACTCTCTGGGTAAAGAGGTTTCTCATGAATTCCCTACTGAATTTATCTTATACTTATGGCCCCTAGTTTTGACAGTATTGCTGGAGGGAGACGGCTGCTGATGCTCCCACCAACCGAGCACGTCAGCTAAACTGAGGCCAATGTAAAAGGTCAATGTTTTTCAGTTTTACAGATTAAAAAGGAGCTTTCCCACCGAGACTGCATAATCGAATGAACTACAAGGTCACTACATCGCTCATCCAGCCCGGAAAGAAGAAAACTATTGTTTCCCCCACCACGGCGTCCAGTTGGCTCTTGAACAACATTCAGCTTCAGTATGTGGGGTGCCTCTTACGAGAGTTGAATGCTCCGAATGTAAAACTCACCAAAAAAAAAAATCAATCCCAAGTTCTCCCCCCGCCATCAGTGCCTTATGATCATTGTTCACAAGACAGTGTTCCTGGTTTACCCTTCCTCAACTGCTTCACATCTACTGCTGCAAGGACTGCCCAGCCCACTGCCTCAGGCACTTTCTTTGGAGGTTTGAGTGTTCTAGTTTCTCTGATCTTTTCCCATTGTTCAGCCCTCTGATGTTGGGGGTGGGGGGTTGGCTTTGCGGTTCTCTGTTCCACTTCGATGGCTTAAATACAATGCGTGCATCATGGGGACCCAGACTGGACCTAATTATATTAAAGACTTGAAATACAATATTGGCCCAAAAACTGGTGTTAAGAAACAAACGGCCCAATTCCTCATTCAGTACCAGATTCTGTATCTTGCAGTTCAGCCAGTTCCAGGTTCTGGACTTTGGAATTCAGCCTGCACACAAGCAGCCAAGGCAATACTATCCACCCACTGCCTGGCTCCAGGTGTGATAGGCTCCATATCAAGCTTTGCCCTTGCAGCTCCCCTTGACTGGCAGTGGGTAAATATTCACGTCGATAATGGAAAATAAAATACGTTGAGGACATTGAGGACTGTTGCCAAGAACTTGTCGATTTAAAAAAAAAATCGAATTTAAAATTATTAATTTTTGTTGAACCCCGGTACCAGAAGTAGGACAATGGAACATGAGGAGACAGATTAAAACCCACTTTAATCCTGAGGGTGGGTGGTGTATTCCAAAGTGATGCATTGAAACCTTGATTCTCTCCAGTCTCAATAAGAATGCTTACGTGAGAATTTAGCTTTGCTTAAGCCAATTAAAATGGTTTTGGGCTCTCTCTCTGCATTGTCCCTCCTTCAGTGCCAGAGTGTGGAGGGTTATCAGGGTAAACCCTGTGTTCCATTGAATGACTTAGAATGTCAAAAGCCACTTAACATCCTACAATTGTACAACACAGAAGGAGACCAGTTGGCCCATCCTGCCTGTGTCAGCCCTTTGAAAGAACTAATCAATTAGTGGATGGTAAGAAGGGAAAATCCTAGTATCCCTCTGTGATGGAAAGAAATTGCAGGTATTGGTCCACAGACTTCTAAGCAGAAAAGGCTGGCTGTTGTGTACATCACTTGCTAAATAGCTAATTTTTCTGTCTCACGGAAAAAAATTCTGGCCCATAGTGTCGATCCACACAGGAAAAATATGCAGGTTGTGAGTAAAGGTGGTAATAGACAACACTGATGGGTAAAAGTCCAAAAATCCAAGCAAAAAATAAGGAACTTGAAAATGAAATCAGTAGAGACAAAATAAAAACCCACCAGTGAAAGTTACAAACAACCAACAGGACATACTGGAAATACATGGCACATCCAAAAAAGTGTTGGCCAACATTTTGGGGGTGGGAGTGTGAAACAGAAAACTCTCACAAAGGTCTACTACAAAAACTCTTTTCTGTCTTTGCTAATTGCAGAGCTTTCTGTTTTTATTTCATCTTTGCAGCAATTGTTGCTTTATTCCCTATTTGCTTTCTTTGATAGATACCGACTGGTCTCCCGTGGCGTTGCTTACAGCGACCGCAGCGGGGGAAAAGAAACAGTTTGGAGGCTGAATACTGCGACGGATGTGTGGCTATTACCTTGTTTGAATCGTCTCCATCCTCAGAGTTTATCCACACCCGCCTGTGGTCACCTGCAGGGGCAGCAATAACAGGTTCAACATTATCTTCACTTTGGTTTTGGTTTTAAGCCTCACTTGCAGAACGGGCTCACTTAACTCATATGATGCTTCACACAGTGATGCCTCTTGGGGCTTTGACTAGGATGGATAAGCAAGGATGCAGAGCAAGGACAGAATACAGTATTTCCTCACTTAACGTCCGAGTTGCATTTTCCTGAAAATTGTGACTTTAAGCGAAACAATGTTAAGCAAATCAGATTTTCCCACTATATGTGGGAAACTAATATGTAAACTGGAGTTAAATTCTTCTGGATGTTTCTCGTCATAAAGAAATAACCATTATAAGTTGAAATATTGTAATGTACAAAACATCCCTAAATGAAATGACTTTTAAAACTTGACATTACAGAGATAGATACAAACTTTTTAAAAATTCTTTCGGAGGATGTGGGTGTCACTGGCTAGGCCAGCATTTGTTTTCTAATTGCTGTCATCCCTAATTGCCCTTAAGAAGGTGGTGGTTGAGCCGCTTTCTTGAACTGCTGCAGTCTGTATGGCGTAGGTACACCCACAGTGCTGTTCGGGAGTTCCAGAGTTTTGCGACAGTGAAGGAACAGTAAGATAGTTCCAGGTCAGGACGGTGAGTGGCTCTGAGGGGAACTTGCAGGTGGCGGTGTTGCCATGCATTTACTGCCCTCGCCCTTCTAGGTGGTAGAGGTCATGGGTTTGGAAGGTGCTGCTGGTGACTGAGATGATGAAAAGCACTGCAGGAAGCAATGGAAGCTGAGCCGTGAGATGGAGAATGTTTCCTGTAGTGAAGAGGTTAATAAGCGGAGAGGTAGGGGGTGACTATTCTGCAATTTTGCTCTACTATGTTTGGGATTGGCAAGTACTTACATACAAGTTTCCCTCAGGAGATTCAGTGAGTGAGCAGAGTACAGGTCAGTATAGATTGTACAGAGTTATGGAAGCAGTTAGCTTGATGGGTTTTCTCTTGTTCCATGTTTTCTAAGATTCATACAGAATATGATAATTGTCCCTACCTACTATAAACATTTATGTATGCCACTTCATATAATGTGTTATCATCAGCCTCTTTGATAGATTACCAACTTGTTATCCCCGGGGTTCACCAAGGAATAGTTCACTTGAAATGTTTAACTTACCATCAACAGAGCCAAACTCCCTCTCGTGGGCCCGTGTTAGGATTTCTTTGTACAGAGCCTCAGCCTGTCTGTACTTGCCTTGCTTTAAGTAGCAGGAAGCCTAGAACACAGAAGGTGAGAATTACAGAGCTCAGGGACACCTCATTGATACAAAGTGCAGTCCAGACATGAGTTTCTATTTACATGACAAATACGGCCTCCTCACATCTCTATTGATATTACTGTCGCTAACCCACCTGATTCACTGATGTTCTTTGGGGAAGGAAATAGAACCATAGAACAGTTACAGCACAGAAAGAGGCTATTCAGCCCACTGTGTTTGCACCAGCCAAGAAAGGAAAAATAAAAAAAAAGAATCCTGCTGTCCTTACCCGGTCTGGCCTACATGTGTCTCCAGATCCACAGCAATGTGGTTGGCTCTTGAATGCCCTCTGAAATGACCTAGCAAGACACTCTGTTGTATTCAAGAAGGCAGCTCACCACCACCTTCTCGAGGGTAGGGCTGAGCAGTAAGTGCTGTCACAAACATCCTCTGAGTTTTCTGGTTTCTCCCAAGCTGTAAATTCCCCGTGCTCCTTCTCCTTTCTTGCATTCAGACTCCATTGAAACTTGAATGCATCAGCTTTTATTCCAGCGGTGCTTTTGTAAGACTTCACATGAAACCTTTCACCACCCTCACTATTCCCTTCCCTCGTACGATCTAAAGGCTCTTAAAACGTAAGCTTGGAGCCTTCCAATTTTCTTTCATCTCACCTCCAACTCTTTTCAATCTTGGTGTCTTTTTTAATTCATTCACAGTTCATGGGCACGCTGGCGTTTATTGCCCAGTCCTAATTGAGAAGGTGGTGATGAATCATCTTCCTGAGTACAACTGAGTGTCTTGCTCAGCCATTTCAGATCGTAATTAAGAGTCAGCCACATTGCTGTAGGTCTGGAGTCACATGTAGGCCAGACCGGGTAAGGACGGCAGATTTCCCTCTCCTAAAGGGGCATTAGTGAACCAGATGGGTTTTTACAATCCAGCGGTTTCATCGTCACCGTTACTGAGACTAGTTTTATATTTCAGATTTGTTTAATTATTGGATTTAAATTTTCCAGCTGCCATGTTGGGATTTGAACTTGTGTCTCCAGGTCATTAACCCAGGGGCTGGATTTTATGATCCCCAGCTGGGTGTGTTTTCAGCCGGGGGACAGGTAAATAAGGACAGGTAGCTAGGCAGCTGCCTTCCTGCCCGCTCACCCAACACTGTGGGCGTGTGCTGGCAGGTAAGAGTCGGTAGGCCTCTTTTTTTTAACCAAACTGGATAAAAGCTGGGAATGAAGGGGTGCTTGTTCGTCAGGGTAGACATCAGGGGTACTCAACGCCCCCTCCCCTTGTAACTTCCCGCCTGGCCTACAAAACCCACCCCCAAACCCTGTCCCCAAGCTCCCCGTACAAAACCCCAGACTTACCTGGGTTTGGACACCATGACTGTCTCAGCCCCAGCAGCGGGCACTATTCAGTTCTGGTGGTGCTGAGGCTGCTCGAGCTCCAGCCTAAACAGATTGGCTGGCAGCTCCCGAGGGTGCGACTTCTTCCCACTGAGGGGCAGAAATCCCACTCTCACCTAAAGCTGCCCGCAGCCTGTTGTTGCAGTGGGGCGGCCTTGTTTAATGTGGGTCAGCTGGCATCTGACATTTCTTCTGGGGACTGGGGGAGGTGGTAATGGGCAAGGGGGCGGGTGCAAGCAGTATATTCCCCCCACCCCCAACAACACCCCCACCTCCCAATTAAAATTCAGCTGCAGGTCTTTGGATTACTAGTGTAGTAACATAACACAATGCTACCATGACACTTCACCTTGGTTTCTCAAATGAGGAAGGTGTCCATTCCTCATATCTGCCTGGTATAAAAACCAAACAAAACATCTTCGGGAAGGTAGCATTCTAATGTTTGTGCATCTTTTGTGCAGTACAGGATGTCAGTGCTGGGGAAATGAAGCACTTCCACATTTTGATCTGAACCACCAGCGTTAAGCTAAGCACATCCAGGTCGTACATAACATGGGTTAGGAATGGAGTAAAGCCCCCTCTACTCTGCAAGGGCAATGTGCCTCAGCCCTTTCCACAGAAAAGCATCCTTTATGCACCAGTGAGGCAGTTTAAGTAGCTCACTATCATATTCAAGGGATGGGCAACGATTGTTGGCCTTGCCAGCGACAGTCACATCCCATGAAAGAATGGAAAAAAAAGTTCCATTTCGCACACCAGCCTCTGGGCGGCCTCTCCACAGGTGAGGCTGCCAAATCATGTCTGCAGGGGACTGCATTGGGATTGTCCCATAAAGATCGGGCACAGGATTTTAATATCCTTTAATATGAGACAGGTTCCTTTCATTCTAACCTCTGCAGAATTCAAGCCGGGATTTGAGAGGTGGTTAATCTGTGCTTTAACTGCAGCCAGGCCTCAGTAAGGTAGATTCTGATCTAAATCAAATATAAAGGAGGGATGGATTTACTCAGCTACAGTTTGTCTCCAAAATACAACTATAGAATGACCCAATATTGACAGCACTGGAGCAGCTTGTAAGCTGTACCTTCCCCACTTTCAAATGTTGATCCAATTCTCTTCTGAAAGATGCAATGGTCTGTCTGCTTCAACCATATGAACATATAATTTAGGAACAGGGAACAGGCCATTCGGCCCCTCGAGCCTGCTCTGCAATTTGATAAGATCATGGCTGCTGTGACTGTGGCCTCAACCCCACTTCCATATCTAACCCGCCATAACCCTTGACTTCCTTGTCAATTAAGAAAATTGTTTATCTCTCTTGACTGTCTAACTCAGCTTTAAAAATATTCAGTGACCCTGCCTGCTGCTCTCTGGGGAAGAGAATTCCACAGACCAGTGACATTCTGAGAGAAAGATTTCTCTTCATCTCCATCTTAAATGGGAGACCCCTTATTTGTAAATTGTGTCCCCTAGTTCTAGTCTCTTCCACTAGGGGAAACATCCTGAACCACTCCCAGTAGTACAATTTTGCTTCAAAGCACTGCTTTGCCTGAAAAGAAATTTCTCCCAACTCCTCTCATGCCTCTTCAGTGACGATTTTAATACAGCCCTGTGAGATCTGCCTGTTTCTGTTTAAAAGCTTTGAGTGGACCACCCCTCGCCAGCTTTGTTGGTAAGTGTAATACTGAGCCAGACTGGCTAAGGGAGGTCTCAGCAATGTTGCCCTATCTGTGCCGGGTCCACTGATTTGCCATGTACTGAGTGCTCCTATTGCCTCTGGGTGGGAGGGGGATAATTCAGCCACTGATTTTTCTTAACGTTCTTGGGATATGGGTATTGCCGGCAAAGGCCAGCATTTATTGCCTGTCCCTAAGTTCCCTTGAGAAGGTTTTTGCATCCTGGTGAAACGTGAACACTTATGGATGTCATACGATGGATGTCATCAGAGATTAGGGTGGCCTGTGATGCCCCTGTGGTCAAACAGCCTGCTGACGCTCAGTTAGATAGCTCATTACGTGAAGAGTTGACATGCTTATTTGAAAAATCTTTCTCCTCTCTAGAATACTGCTGCGAGCTGATTTCCTCACCAGGTTATTCTTCGTCTTGGCCACATTGGGATCCTCTGATCCCAGCTTGGTCTGGTAGATCTCCAAGGCCCGCTCATAGTAATACTCCACCTCCTCATACTTGCCCTGGTTCTGACACAGCAACGCCAGGTTATTCAGCTGCTTTGCTACATCGGGGTGGTCCTTGCCCAGCACCTGAGGATTCGTAACATGAAAATTAGCAAAGCTCATTGACGAAAGCCTCACACATCTACAACACCGAATACATCTATCAGTAGTGCTTCACTGTCATGAATTGCCTTGAAATGCAGGGACTTTGCTACTTAGGCAGCCAGTCTTCAGATGACAAGATTTCAAAGTGAGATGCCTTCTGGAGACGTTGGTTGAGGAAGAAATGTTGGTCACACAGCATAGAAAGAGGCCGTTTGACCCATATGCTGGCTCTTTGAAGGAGTTATTCAATTAGTACCACTGCCCTGGTTCTTTCCCCATTGGCCTACAAATTCCAGACATATATCCAACTCCTTTTTGAAAGTTACTATTCAATTTGATTCCCCCACCTTTTCAGGCAGTGCGCTCCAGTCATGGTGAGTCGCTGCGTAAAATAAAGAAATAAAGTAGATGTTGATAAAATGTTTCCCCTACAATTATTACCTGGACAGATAGGTGAGTGTATGACAGTGCAGCATTCCCGCATTACGTGCTTAAGTAAGGCTTTACTTTTCTGATGCAGACACAAGACACACACGCGCACTCAAGATGCATGCGCAATCAAATGCTCAGGCACGCACACACACACACACACACACACACACACACACACACACACACACAGGCACACACGTATGCGCCCTCAGACACGTTCTACACACAGACATGTTCTATGTGCGTATTCAAGACATGCACACACACACACACTCAGACACGCACTCAGACAGACAGACACGCACTCAGACACACACAATCACTCAAACACACACACACTCACACACTCAGACACACACACTCAGACACACACAATCACTCAGACACAAACATGCTCAGACATGCACTCAGACAGACACACACACACTCAGACACACACACACAGACAGACACGCACAATCATTCAGACACGCACAATCACTCAGACACACACACACAATCACTCAGACATGCACACACAATCACTCAGACACGCACACACAATCCCTCAGACACACACTCAGACAGACACACACAATCACTCAGACACACACAATCACTCAGACATGCACTCAGACAGACACACACAATCACTCAGACACACAAACACTCAGACAGACACACACAATCACTCAGACACACACACAAGTGTGCTGCTGTCTGAGCCACACTGACACTTAATAGCTTTGGGAGAAGGGAGACATTTGAAAGTAAAGAAGTATCACGAGAAGTTTTTAAGTTTTGGTTGAATCCTCATTGTTAGCCAATAAGGGTAAGTAAAAGCAGTGAAAACACACTAGTTATAGTCCTGCCTCTAAATTGCAATGCACAAGGCACCACGAGTTTGCTGCTAATTAAATATCCCCCAAAACACAGGAAAAATAGTTAGCATTTTCATCTTTTAAACTTAATTTGCAGACAGCTCATTTGGGACCTAAACTGGTTAAGGCTGAAAGCCATCTGGGATTAATTAGAAGTCTCTGTAGGAAAGAATTCCTAGCGGGCCACACGGAATAAAAAGTTGGATTCAGGCAAGCTAAATCAAATCAGCTGTCATCAGAACTCGGGTCGCACACAAGTATGAAGAAATGTTTTCTGAAAAGTTAGGAGACCTTCTGTGATATTATTTACACTATGTCAGAGGGTTCATTCTTCACAAGGAGCAAAGTGTTCTATCATATCAAACCCACGTCTTTCAGCTGGGTTACAAACAACAGCAGAACAATATATAGATTTTTACAGCAATATGTGCCACTTGCCCCTTTTTATTAGTGACAGTCTTACCCTTGTGATATAACATAGCTCTAAATCCTTTTATTAATTAAATGCTTTCCTAGCATTGGCAGTCTTTGATTGTAGCTCATCAATTAAAAATGACACATCTAACGAGTACCAGGGTCCACACCAGAGATCTCACACTTTGTTACAGGGCAAAACATGTTCTTTTCTGGATCAGTCAATTGATGTTAGTTGCCTCAGAGCTGCAGCTGAGACTGAAAGAGGGCAGGAGCTATAGCCATTCAGTCCCTCAATTCTGTTCTACCCTTCCATTAGATTATGGCCAATCTGCATCTAATTTCTGTCTATTTGCCTTTGCCCTTAGGTACACCTTCCCAATAAAATCCTGTCCATCTCAATCTTTTACAGTTTGAATGTTACCAGCATCCATGGGCTTATGTGGAAAGAGTTTTCCAAGTTTCCACCAAGTTTTGTGTGGAGAAAGTACATTCTGATTCACTCCTGAATGGCCTCTCTCCAAATTTATTATGGCCCCTTGTTCTGGATCCCCCCCCCACCAGAGGAAACTCCACATTGACCCTATTCAATCCCTTTATCGAAACACTCGATTCGATTGGCCCTCAGACTTCCAAACACAAGAGAAACACTCTTAAGCAACCCCCCACCCTGTCATAATTTAACCCTTTAAAGCCCTGGTATTATTCTGGCAAATATTCACTGCACCCCTTCCGTGGACTTGAGCCGGTACAAGTCCCATTTAAATTAATAATACATTGTGCGATACCGGCACAGTATCCTGATTCACCACACTTACCAACAGCAATGTCACAAGTCATCAACTAGTGAATATATTAGTGGACATCCCATGGCATTACCCCATCTTGTCTTTCTGTGGGGGTACAGGTTGGGGGGGGGGGGGGGGGGAGGGGTAGCACACTGAGCAGTATATTGGGGGGGGTGGTTAACACACTGAGCAGTATATTGGGGGCGGAGTTAGCACACTGAGCAGTATATTGGGGGGGGTTTAGCACACTGAACACTATATTGAGGTGGTTTAGCATACTGAGCAGTATATTGGGAGTGGTTAGTAGACTGAGCAGTACATTGTGGAGGGGTTAGCACACTGAGCAGTATATTGGGGGGGTGGTTAACACACTGAACAGTATATTGGGGGGGGTTAGCACACTGAGCAGTATATTGGGGGGGTGGTTAACACACTGAACAGTATATTGGGGGGGTTTAGCACACTGAGCAGTATATTGGGGGGATTTAGCACACTGAGCTGTATATTGGGGGGTTAGCACACTGAGCAGTATATTGGGGGGTTAGCACACTGAGCAGTATATTGGGGGAGGGTGGTTAACACACTGAGCAGTATATTGGGGGGGGGTTAGCACACTGAGCAGTATATTAGGGGGGGGTTAGCACACTGAGCAGTATATTGGGGGGGGGTTAGCACACTGAGCAGTATATTGGGGGAGGGGGGTTAGCACACTGAGCAGTATATTGGGGGGGTGGGGGTTAGCACACTGAGCAGTATATTGGGGGTGGTTAATAGACTGAGCAGTATATTGTGGGGGGGTTTAGCACACTGAGCAGTATATTGGGGGAGTTTAGCACACTGCGCAGTATATTGGGGGGGTTTAGCACACTGCGCAGTATATTGGGGGGGTTAACACACTGCGCAGTATATTGTGGGGGGGTTAGCACACTGAGCAGTATATTGGGGGGGATTAGCACACAGAGCAGTTTATTGGGGGGTGGTTAGCACACTGAACAGTATATTGGGGGGAGGGATTAGCACACTGAACAGTATATTGTGGGGGGGGTTAGCACACTGAGCAGTATATTGTGGGGGGGTTAGCACACTGAGCAGTATATTGTGGGGGGGTTAGCACACTGAGCAGTATATTGGGGGGGATTAGCACACAGAGCAGTTTATTGGTGGGTGGTTAGCACACTGAACAGTATATTGGGGGGAGGGATTAGCACACTGAACAGTATATTGGGGGTGGGGGGTTAGCACACTGAGCAGTATATTGGGGGTGGGGGGTTAGCACACTGAACAGTTTATTGGGGGAGGGGGGGTTAGCACACTGAGCAGTATATTGGGGGGGGGTTAGCACACTGAACAGTATATTGGGGCGGGGGTTAGCACACTGAGCAGTATATTGGAGGGGTAGCACACAGCAGTATATTGGGGGTGGGGGGTTAGCACACAGAGCAGTTTATTGGGGGGGGTGGTTAGCACACTGAACAGTATATTGGGGGGGGATTAGCACACTGAACAGTATATTGGAGGGGTAGCACACTGAGCAGTATATTGGGGGTGGGGGGTTAGCACACTGAACAGTTTATTGGGGGAGGGAGGGTTAGCACACTGAACAGTATATTGGAGGGGTAGCACACTGAGCAGTATATTGGGGGGGGGGGTTAGCACACTGAACAGTATATTGGAGGGGTAGCACACTGAGCAGTATATTGGGGGGCGGGGATTAGCACACTGAGCAGTATATTGGGGGAGGGGGGGTTAGCACACAGAGCAGTATATTGGGGGGGGGTTAGCACACTGCGCAGTATATTGGGTGGGGTTAGCATACTGAGCAGTATACTGGGGGGGGTTTAGCACACTGCGCAGTATATTGGGTGGGGTTTAGCACACTGCGCAGTATATTGGGTGGGGTTAGCACACTGCGCAGTATATTGGGGGGTTAGCACACTGCGCAGTATATTGGGTGGGGTTAGCACACTGCGCAGTATATTGGGGGGTTAGCACACTGCGCAGTATATTGGGGGGGGTTTAGCACACTGCGCAGTATATTGGGGGGGGTTAGCACACTGAACAGTATATTGGAGGTGGGGGGTTAGCACACTGAACAGTTTATTGGGGGGGGGGTTAGCACACTGAGCAGTATATTGGGGGTGGGGGGTTAGCACACAGAGCAGTTTATTGGGGGGGGTGGTTAGCACACTGAACAGTATATTGGGGGTGGGGGGTTAGCACACTGAACAGTTTATTGGGGGGTTAGCACACTGAGCAGTATATTGGGGGGGGTTAGCACACTGAGCAGTATATTGGGGGTGGGGGGTTAGCACACTGAACAGTTTATTGGGGGAGGGGGGGTTAGCACACTGAGCAGTATATTGGGGGTGGGGGGTTAGCACACAGAGCAGTTTATTGGGGGGGGTGGGGGTTAGCACACTGAGCAGTATATTGGGGGTGGGGGGTTAGCACACTGAACAGTTTATTGGGGGAGGGGGGTTAGCACACTGCGCAGTATATTGGGTGGGGTTTAGCACACTGAGCAGTATATTGGGGGGTTAGCACACTGCGCAGTATATTGGGGGGGGGTTAGCACACTGCGCAGTATATTGGGGGGGGTTAGCACACTGAGCAGTATATTGGGGGTGGGGGTTAGCACACTGCGCAGTATATTGGTGGGGTAGCACACTGAGCAGTATATTGGGGGTGGGGGGTTAGCACACTGAACAGTTTATTGGGGGAGGGGGGTTAGCACACTGCGCAGTATATTGGGTGGGGTTTAGCACACTGAGCAGTATATTGGGGGTGGGAGGTTAGCACACTGAACAGTTTATTGGAGGAGGGGGGGTTAGCACACTGAGCAGTATATTGGGGTGGGTTTAGCACACTGCGCAGTATATTGGGTGGGGGTTAGCACACTGAGCAGTATATTGGGGGGGGTTTAGCACACTGAGCAGTATATTGGGGGGTTAGCACACTGCGCAGTATATTGGGGGGGGTTTAGCACACTGCGCAGTATATTGGGGGGGGTTAGCACACTGAGCATATATTGGGGGGGGTTAGCACACAGAGCAGTATATTGGGGGGTTAGCACACTGAGCAGTATATTGGAGGGGGGGGGTTAGCACACTGAGCAGTATATTGGGGGGGGGTTAGCACACAGAGCAGTATATTGGGGGGGGTTAGCACACAGAGCAGTATATTGGGGGGGTTAGCACACAGAGCAGTATATTGGGGGGTTAGCACACTGAGCAGTATATTGGAGGGGGGGGTTAGCACACTGAGCAGTATATTGGGGGTTAGCACACAGAGCAGTATATTGGGGGTTAGCACACAGAGCAGTATATTGGGGGGGGGTTAGCACACAGAGCAGTATATTGGGGGGGGGGGGGGGGTTAGCACACTGAGCAGTATATTGGGGCGGGGGGGGGTGGTTAGCACACTGAGCAGTTTCAGTTCTGCCGCTGGAACCTCTTCTTGTCTCTCTCACCTTCTCTCGGATTTCCAAAGCTCTCTTGCAGAGCGGTTCAGCTTCTTTGTATTTTCCTCTCTTGCCAAAAAGTACAGCAAGATTATTCAATGTGGCAGCTACCTGTGCAGAAAGAATGAAAAGGCCAGGTTAGCACGTGGTGCTTTTTATTCTGCCTTCTGTAATTTCCTGGTCCTGAAGATGTGAAGGCTCCTTCACTGTTCAGCATTCTACGGGCGCATGTTCCAGTAAATTGTACGACCGTTTGGGGGGGTGGGGTATGTAAGACCGATTGGTCTGCATCCAGTAGGCATATCAGCTGGGGTTACTGTATGGTGATCAGCAGCTGAAACTCTGGCCCATTTCTTCCCACCACCCCCAGCCCAACTCTGCCTAATTCAGGGACATTAAACTCAACCACAGAGTCCCTTTGCCATTCTGGTGGAGATCAATCCACTCAACCCAGACCAGCTATTCAGGAACTAACGTCAGCTTCTCCGGTAGTTACAGCACAGAAAGAGGCCAATCAGTTCAACAGGTCTGATACCACGTGAGACTCCTCCCATCCCTCTTCATCTCACTTTATCACCATATCCTTCGATGCCCTTCTCCCCAGTGTGCTTATCAAACTTTCTCTTAAATGTGTCCTTACTATTTGCTTTAACCTCTCCCTGTGGTAGCAAATTCCACATTCTCACCACTCTCTAGACAAAGAAGTTTCTCCTGAACTCCCTCATAGATTTATTAGTGACCATCTTTTACTGATGCTCCCTGGTTCTGGTCTCACCCTCCAATTTACACTATCCAACCCTTTCATAATCCTGAAGGCATCTATCAGGGTCTTGAGACATTAGGTTAATTTACACAATTTTTTGGCTAATTAAAAAGCCTTGCATTTATGTAACGCCTTTAAACAGCTCAAGGCCCCAAGGCGCCTATTATTTATTTTTCCAATGTAGTCAGAAACCAGCAACCAATTTGCACATAGCAAGATCCCACAAGCAGCAATGTGATAATGACCAGATAATTTGTTTTTAGTGCTAACTGAGGGATAATTTGTTTTTAGTGCTAACTGAGGGATAAATATCAGCTGGGTCTTCCTTGCTCTTCTTCAAATCATCGTTGGATTTTTCACATCCATTTGAGAGGGCCGATGGGGCCCCGGTTTAATATCTGATCCAAAAGATTGCACTTGCGACAGGATGGCACTCTCTCAGTCTTGCACTGGCAATGTCAGACCAGAAAACATGCTCGCGTCTCTGTAGTTGCAGTTGCACCTACAAGTTTATGTTTAGAAGTGAGAGAGTGCTAGCCAAAGAAGCCTCGGCAACATATAACGGGTTGGCGTGTTATTGGAGCAGCTGCTGCCCTATGGAACTGCAGTCCAGCAATTGTGAAGAGCACTCAAGAGAGGACAGAAAACTGAGGGGGGCAACCTCCCTGACTTTTAACCACCCATCTGCATAAAGCACCAATTAGCCCACTGCACCCTGACAATCCTTGTTTCCAAATCCCTTCATGGCATTGCTCCTTCCTTTTTTTGTAACCTCCTCCCCTTCCTACAACCCTGGAAGATTTCTGCTCTCCTCCAATTCTGGCCTCCTGCATCCCCAATTTTAATCACTCCACCAGTGTCGGCCTTGCCTTCAGCTGCCTGAGGCCTAAGCACTGGAGTTCCCTCCCATAAACCTCTCTACATCTCTCTCCTCCTTTAAAACCGACCTCTTTGACCAAGCTTTTGGCATCTGCCCTAATAACTCCTTATGTGGCACAGTGTCAAATTTTGTCTGATGACACTCCCTAGAAGAGTCTTGGGACATTTTACTGCTTAAGAGGTGCTATGTAAATACAAGTAGCTGTTGTATCAGCAGACAAGCCAACCTTTCTGCTCCAGTTATTGAACTGCATTGGGCAGCGATAGATCATCAGACTATCCAGCCTGGTTAAGGGCTGCACATTAAAACAACAAAACTGACCGCTGGATGGTCCTGGCCCAGGGTTTTCTCCCGGATCGTCAGAGCATCGTTCAACAGGTTTGCAGCTTCTTTGTATTTGTTTTGATCTCTGCAAAACAGGAGAAGGAGGATCGTTAGGAGGATTTCTGAGAGGCACTGTGACTGTAGTGGATGCAGCAAACAATTAATGTTGTCTGCCATTGACTGCCCTTGGAGTGGCTGAGCGAGTGCAGGCAGCAAACAAAAAAAAAGGGAAGTGTTCAGTTAAGGCCTAAAGTAACAAAGCAGAGCGATAATTCACAAGGAGCGCTAATGGGTTTTAGAGAGTAAATCATTCCCACTTCCCAACATTATTTGCATTTTCAAACTGAAAGAGTTTGGACATCCATTGAAATATAATGGGCTGCTTTGCTTCTCTTGTTACAAGTGCAGCACATGGCATTTTTAATCATTCTCATAAAGTGTTCCATATGATTGCAGCCTCTATGTGTCAGGGCAATCTGGTCCCTGGTCTCCCTCAATATTGTCCTTCTCTGCCCTCCTAACCCCCTGAATAGCAGAGAAAAAATAACAAAACAAAAGGGATGTGTGATAAGGAGCTGCTTACTACAATGAAACGTTCTCTTTTGAGCTGAGAAGTAATATTTTTTTCCTCCTACCCTTCCTCTTGTCAGCCTCTTTGTATCCTCCTCACAGCTTGCATTCCCACCTGGTTTTGTATCATCAGGAAAATTAGATACACTGCTCAGTCTCTTTGTCAAAGTCACTAATATAAATTGTCAATAGCTGAGGCCCCGGCACTGATCCTTGCAGCACTCCACTGGTCAATGTTAATCTTACGCTAATTGTATTGTTAAGGTTAAGGATAAACAGGTAACTCTTTCGAGTACAAACCCGTTTCCATCTGTTTCAGATGAAGTTACATTGTTTCATAGTTTGCCATTGTGAGATTTGAACTCTTGATCTTGGGGTTGCAAGCCCAGTACCATAACCACTTGGCTATAAGGATAAACAGGTAGGGGTACTGATTGATTAAGTATCTTAAGCACATGTAAAAAGGGACTCTGGCACCGTGGGGGTTGGGGTGCTTTATCGACCCCCTTAATCACATTTTCATTTGATATTTGTAAGTTTTCTTTAAACTTTGTCTTTGGTTTTACAGCTAACCTAACTTAGGGGCTGTGTTTATTTTATCCCTCATTTTGTTAATTTGGTTGGCTTTAAAATAGCTAAAAAGGGACTCTTTGTTACAGTGCCCCACCAGAACTGTCACCCCCTCATTTATTATTTTTTGTTTAATTTATTGAGTTTTGTTTTTTCTAAAAAGAGTATAAAAAGGGAATGCCCCTTTAAGAGGCTGTTAGTTTTATTTGTTAGTTAGTTTAGTTGGTTACTTGGTGCTGAAAAGAGTATAAAAAGGGACTTGGGCGCCACAAGGGCTGGAGTGTGTCATCAGCTGCAGAAATGGCATTCTAATTTAATTGCTAAACTTCCTTTAAAGTTTTGTATTTTTGTTATAGTACACCTTTAAGGGGCTGTTATATTAGTTTATTTATCAATTTATTTTTATTGATATTACAAAAGAATATAGACACTCCCTTTAATGGGTGGTTCCTTAGTTTATTTATTTGATTTACTCAAAAGGGTATAAAGAGGGGCTACACATGGTGTCCGCTGATATGCTTGAGGGTGCCGCAGGGGCTGGGGTGCATCAGCCCCCAAAATATTATTTTCATTTAACTTTGATATGTTTCTGTTAAGGCTTTTAGTAATAGTGTCCTTTGACGGGCTGTCAATTTGTTAATTATTTTATTTGTTCTAATGGTACACTCATTAGAGTATAAAAAGGCACTGATGACAGCCAGTTAGTTCAGATGGTTAGAGCGTAGTGCCAGCGCCAAGGTCCAGGGTTTGATCCCCATACTGGCCTGCTCTAAAAGAGATTATATCAAACTTCACTCTAATTTGTTTTCCCCTTTAAGTGGGGCTTCATTAGTCTATTAGTTTATTTGATACTCAAAAAGGTATAAAAAGGGACCTGCTGGGACACTGGGTTGGTTGGCAGGTAAGAGGCAGAGATATGTAATACCATCAAGTGTTGGCACTCTGGTTTCCATCTCAAAGCAAAACTCTGGTATTAGAGTTGATAAAGAAACTAAAATTGAAATATTGGTAAACTGTTAAATGTAACTTCCAGTTTTGACGTAAAGTTATCTATCGACTCGAAACTTTAACTCTGCTTCTCTCTCCACAGGTGCTGCCTGACCGGCTGAGCGTTTTCTGCATTTTCTGGTTTTATTTCTGACCTCAAGCAGCCACAGTGGTTTACTTTTATGTGAAAGTTCTACCGTTGTTAAATGCATAGTTATGCTCACAGTAAGATTATGCCTTGATTGGGATGCTGAGTAATGGGGAGATCTTGGTCCTGCAACCCGTGTGAAAAAAACTGACTATCAAGAAATGGATCTGTATCTAGATTCATTTTTCACCATCTGGCTTGGTTTCTTATAACAGACATGGCCTGGGTGGCGTTCTCCCTAATTCTGCCTGAAGCCCGGATTTAGATGAGTAACAACCCATGTGACCCCATTAACCAAACTTCAGCCGTCCCATGCTGGGGCCTTTACTCCATGTTCTGTTCTGCCCCTAGTGACTCAAAGTTGCCTTTACAATAAGACCACAAGACATAGGAGCAGATATTAGGCCACTCGGCCCTTCGAGTCTGCTCCGCCATTCAATCACGGCTGATAAGTTTCTCAACCCCATTCTCCCACCTTCTCCCCGTAACCTTTGATCCCCTTACCAATCAAGAACCTATTTATCTCACTCTTAAATACACTCAATGACCTGGCCTCCATAGCCTTCTGTGGCAATGAATTCCATAGATTCACCACTCTCCGGCTAAAGAAGTTTCTCCTCATCTCTGTTCTAAAAGGTCTTCCCTTTACTCTGAGGCTGTGCCCTCAGGTCCTGGTGTCTCCTACTAATGGAAACATTTTCCCCACATCCAGTCTATCCAGGCCTTTCAGTATTCTGTAAGTTTCAATCAGATTCCCCCCTCATCCTTCTAAACTCCATCGAGTATAGACCCAGAGTCCTCAAACGTTTCTCATATGTTAAGCCCTTCATTCCTGGGATCGTTCTCATAAACCTCCTCTGGACCCTCTCCAGGGCCAGAACATCCTTCCTGAGATACGGGGCCCAAAATTGCTCACATTTTCTAAATGTGGTCTGTCCAGAGTCTTATAAAGCCTCAGCAGCACATCCCTGCTTTTATATTCTAGTCCTCTCGAAATAAATGCCAACATTGCATTTGTCTTCCTAATTACTGACTCGACCTGCAAGTTAACCTTAAGAGAATCCTGGACAAGGACTCCCAAGTCCCTTTGCACTCCAGATTTCTGAATTCTCTCCCCATTTAGAAAATAGTCTATGCCTCTATTCTTCCTACCAAAGTGCATGACCTCACACTTCCCCAAGTTGTATTCCATCTGCCACTTCTTTGCACATTCTCCTAACCTGTCCAAACCCTTCTGCAGCTTCCTGTGATCGCCACTACAATGGCTTTTGCTTTCAGGCTGCTGGCCTTGGCAAATCCCGGCAACTTCACCGTCAAGTAAAGAATATGGGACACCCTTGCTGTCAAGTTTGACCATGGTGAAAATATCCCTTCGCAGACACTGCACCCGATTCTGCAAGTGCTTTTGTAATGGTCCTAACAGCTGAAGAAACTGGTCAGGGTCAGAAGCAGCATGATATAAAAGCACAAAACAAAAACAGAATTACCTGGAACAACTCAGCAGGTCTGGCAGCATCGGCAGAGAAGAAAAGAGTTTACGTTTCGAGTCCTCATGACCCTTCAACAGAACAGTTCTGTCGAAGGGTCATGAGGACTCGAAACGTCAACTTTTTTCTTCTCCGCCGATGCTGCCAGACCTGCTGAGTTTTTCCAGGTAATTCTGTTTTTGTTTTGGATTTCCAGCATCCGCAGTTTTTTGTTTTTATCTCTGATATAAAAGCACCTTCGGCAAAAGTGTCAGGAGAAAAATTATCTTTAAGATCAAAATGCTCTTCTGGGAATATATTAGAAAGAACACAAAGTGCCTCTGAGTGAATTGAAAAGCACTAATCCAATTCTCGGATTAAGGCTAGCCTTTTAAAATCTTGATGACCTTCTGTAAACTCCTCAACAGCATTAATTCCTTCAGGTATTCATGATCTTCTTAAAGAACTAAATATAGTTAATCTGCTGCCAAAATTCACCTTCTACATTGAAGAAGTTTGAGGGAAATTAAAAAAAAATACTGCTTTTGGTTCAGATTTTTGCAGGTGCTATTTAGACACAAATTCCCAACTAAAAGAAGACACGGGCTGTGGGACAAAAATCTCCCCAATACTCAGCACCCAGATCAAGGCATAATCTTACTGTCAACATAAATATGCACCTAATGACGGTGGTACTTTAACAAAAGTAAACCACTGTGGCTGCTTGAGATCGGAAATACAAACAGAAAATGCTGAAAATACTTGGCAGGTCTGGCAGCACCTGTGGAGAGAGAAGCAGAGTTGAACTTTCAGGTCGATTACCTTACATCAGAACTGGAAGTTAGATTTAACAGTTTACCAATATTTCTATTTTAGTTTCTTTATCAACTCTAAGACTGGTGTATTGCTTTAAGAGTGCCAACGCTTAATGGCTCAGTTGGTATTTGCCTTGTGTGAAAAGGAGCCATTCTGCCACACTTAATCCCTGACAACTAGAAAGGGAGCCTGTGCAGACACAGCATATAGCTGCTGTAGGATAAGGAGAGGACTGGCAGCAGAGCCCCATACTGTCTTTAAATGATAAGGCAATTACTATTACACATGCACACATGCACTCCCGGGGACCCCCTGTAATGACTGATGCACTTTTGTGGACCCACTGCAACTACTGATGCACTCCTGGGTCCTCCTGCAACGACTGACACACTCCTGGGTCCTCCTGCAACTACTGACACACTCCTGGGTCCTCCTGCAACTACTGACACACTCCTGGGTCCTCCTGCAACTACTGACGCACTCCTGGGTCCTCCTGCAACTACTGACGCACTCCTGGGTCCTCCTGCAACTACTGACACACTCCAGGGTCCTCCTGCAACTACTGACACACTCCTGGGTCCTCCTGCAACTACTGACGCACTCCTACACACCCTCCTGCCAATAACTGACGCACTCCTGGGAACCCCGTCCAAACAATGACACACTCCCGGGGACCCTCTGTAAATACTGACCCATTCCCGGGGACCCCCTGCAAATACTGACCCATTCCCTGGGGACCCCCTGTAAATGTTGACATGTTCCCAGGCGCCCCCTGCAAATATCGACACTCTCCAGGGGACCCTTGCAATGTCTGACACTCCTGGGGATCCCACTGCAAATACTGTCCCGCTTCCAGGTCCCAGGTACCAATACAGAAATTTTCTATTAAAATATTGTTTTTTTAATAACAAATACACCACACATCTATTATCAATGAAGAGGTGGGCTGTTTAAAAAAAGCTCAACAGAAATACTTTTTAAAAGGAGAGTATACTCCAGCAGAGCCAACACGCCAGTAACTCAATAAATAGAGAAAGGATGCAGAAACCTAGGGGAGGATTTTCCCCCCGTCTTGCGGGGGGGGAGGGGGGTTGATGGGCAGGTGCGCTTCCAATCAGCGCCCCCAATTGGGGGCGCAGCGCCATTTTACATGGGTGGGCCAATTAAGGCCCGCCCAGCATGACGTTCGCAGTGCTGTGCACTCCCTGTGTGGACAGGGGGGGATTCCCAAAATCGAGTGTGCTCTTTCACGCATGTGCACGATAGGGCGCACTCATCCCTCTGAGGCTAAGTGCAGTCTCAGGGACATTGGTTGTAAATGTCAAAAAGCTTAAAATAGAAAAATGAAGTTTCCCTAACATGTCCCCTCGTGTGACACTGTCACATGAGTTGGGACATGTCCATAATTTTTACAAAAACTTTCTTATAATTTTTAAAAGCCTACATGAAACTTCACCCCGCCCGTGGATGAGGTTTCATGCTTTTTCTAATTCGCGCTGGGGCTCCTGGCCTGCCCGCCAACCTTAAGGTTGGACGGGCAGGTCCTTTAATTACTTAATTGACTCTGTCAATGGCCTCAATTGGCCACTGAAAGGTTGGCGGGCGCGCAACTGATTTTGCTGCGCCCCTGCCTTCCTGAAAATTTAAATGGTGCGCGGTGACGTTGGGAGTTCTGCCTGATGTCACCACGCGTCATTTTATGCGTCGGCGAGCGGGCCCCACCCCTGTCACTAATATCTCTGCATGCTCTGCATTTGTACTAAATGGTCAGCTGTGGTCAGAACAAAGAAAGCAAGTTAATGTTTTAAGTAAGCATATCACACAAGGTGCAACTACTAACGCACTCCTGGGGACCCTCTGTAAATACTGACACACTCCTAGGGACCCTCTGTAAACACTGACACACTCCTGGGGACCCTCTGTAATCACTGACACACTCCTGGGGACCCTCTGTAAATACTGACACACTCCTGGGGACCCTCTGTAAATACTGACACGCTGCTGGGGACCTCCTGGTATAGGTCAATATATCATTGACCACGTGTAATCTCATTCCTATTATCCTTATTGTCAGTATTATTAAGCAAGCTTGCAGTGTGGTTCTGGAGCAATAAAGGGATCATACCTGTACACCAAGGCGAGAATATTCAGCATGGTGGCCACGTCAGGGTGGTTGTGGCCTGACGTTTTCTCCAGGTCCTCCAGTGCTTGTTTACAGAGTGGAACAGCCACTTCATAGCGGCCTTGTGAAGCATACTGTATGACCAGGTTGTGCAGTGTTCGCAGTCGTGCTGGGATCTCATACCCGCCCTGCTGGGCAGCAGCTGCTGCACTGCTGTGTGGCTGATGCACTGCAACACACAAGCACACAAATAAATCACTTCAGTTTCCAGTGCCCTCTCTTCCGTTTAACAGACACTACTTCCTATTCCAAATTGTCTTCCATCCCCACAATGACTTGTGTTCACAGGGGTACAGGATGCTCTCACTTACCTCTTCCAAAGAGATGTTACTTATTTTAGGCAACAAGTATTGACAGATTATTCAATTACAGAGGCGTCACTGCCAAAGCCAATGTCCTCAGTCCAAACTGACCACTGACCGGAATTTACCTGACCAGCCAAATCACAGAATGACAGAATTGTTACAGCACTGAATGAGGCCATTTGGCCCATCATGTCTGCACCAGATCTATGAATGAGCAACTCACTTAGTGCCATTCCTCCACCTTCTCTTGCACATTCTTCCTTTTCAGGTAACAGTCTAATTTGCTTCTGGATGCTTCAATTGAACCTGCCTCCACCCTACTCTCAGACAGCGCATTCCAAACCCTAGCCACTCGCTGCATAAATGAAGTTTCTCCTCATATCACTTTTGCTTCTTTTGCCAATTATTTTAAATCTGTGCCCTCTCATTCTCGGTCCTTTCACGAATGGGAACAGTTTCTCCCTCTCTACTAAAATAAAAATAAAATGCTGCAGATGCTGGAAATCTGAAATAAAAACAGAAAGGGCTGGAAAAACTCAGCAAGTCTGGCAGCATCTGTGGAGAGAGAAACAGAGTTAAGGTTTTGAGTCTGTCTGACTCTTCTTCAGAGCTGAGGTAAATTCTGAAGAATAGTCAAAAAATACTGCCAGACCTGCTGAGTTTTTCCAGCATTTTACGTTTTTATCTCCCTATCTACTCTGTCCAGACCCCTCAAGATTTTGAAAACCTCTAGGAAATCTCCTCTCAACCTGTTTTTTTTGTCTAGGGAAAACAGTCCTAGCTTCTCTAATATAAATACTGTGGCTACAAGAGCAGGTTAGAGGCTGGAAATCCTGTGATGAGTAACTCACCTCCTGACTCCCCAACGCTTATCCACCATCTACAAGGCACAAGTCAGGAGTGTGATGTAATACTCTCTACTTGCCTGGATGAGTGCAGCTCCAACACTCAAGAAGCTCAACACCATCCAGGACAAAGCAGCCTGCTTGATTGGTACCCCATCCACCACCTTACATATTTACTCCCTCCACCGCCAGCACACTGGCTGCAGTGTTGACCATATTCAAGATGCACTGCAGCAGCTCGCCAAGGTTCTTTTGACAACACCTTCCAAACCTGTGACTTCTACTGCCTAGAAGAACAAGGGCAGCAGGCATGGGAACACCACCACCAGAAAGCCTCCCCCCAACTCACACACCACCCTGACTTAAAACATATCGCCGTTCCTGCAGTGTCACTAGATTAAAATCCTGGAACTCCCCCTATAACCGCACTGTTGGTGCACCTACACCTCAGGGACTGTAATGGATCAAGAAGGCGACTCAATGCCAAATTCTTAAGGGCAAGCAACCCCAGCAGCCACTTCAAGTAAGACTGGTTAATTCATCGCAGGTTGGGGTCAAACATGGGACCTTTCTGGCCTGTAAAGCTCAGCAGCTTCAGTTAGGAGTTTTGATATTGACTTCTGAGTCCCGGGGGAAGTTCACCCAGGATCGCGGCACTTGGCGCAATGATAAAAAAGTACGGCCTCCTTTGAAATCAAGCGCATATCGGACACAGGGAGAAAACACAAGGAGAGGCAATCCTGAGCCAAACTGTCTGCAGTATCCTGTCCTATTTGCAGCAGAACCTTCCAAGCACGGATCGGCCTTTGCAGTCAGCTATGTGCCCACCTAACACCTCCACGCTGTACATAGTCGTTTTCACCTTAAAGGATGAACAGAGAGCTCAATAGCAATCCATGCCTTTATTAACTGAGCTACCATGGGAATTGTGAAGCAATGATTGACACAGATGATGCTCAGCTATGGTGCTGCAGTGATTATGGTGTTGGGCTTGCAATTCAGATCTCCTATGTCAAGCCCGGATATGCCAATTTGACAAAATGAGTGCCATCAAACTGGTAACTTGTGGGCTGGCACCAGTAACAAATTCACTGCAAGTGTGGCTTATTGTAAAAATCCAAACAGTCCACTCATGTCTTTGAAAGGAACAGGAGCAGGGGTGAGCCAATGGGCCCCTCCAGCCTGCTCCTGTATTCAAGCAGATCATGGCTGATCTTTTACATTAATGCCACTTTCCTGCCCTACCCCGTGATTCTGTTAGTGGCCTGTCCTACACATACTCAGTGACAGGACATCCACAGCCCTTCCCCGTAAAGAATTTCAAAACTTCATAACACTCTTGAACATAAAAAAAAAATCCCCTCATCTCAGATCAAAAAGGCCGAACCCACACTCTGAGACAACGTCCTTCAGGGAAGGGTACCTGCCATCTCGACCCTATCTAGCCTATACGTGACTCTAGTCTCAAGTTATACAACAACACAAGAATTAGGAGCAGCAGTAGGCCATTTGGCCCCTCGAGCCTGCTCCACCATTCAGTAAGATCATGGCTGATCTGATTGTGGCCTCAACTCCATTTTCATGTCTGCCTCCCATAACCTTGACTCCCTTGTCTATCAAAAATTTATCTAACTCTGCCTTGAATATATTCAATGGCCCAGCCTCCACTGCTTTCTGGGGAAGGGAATTCCACAGACTAACGTCCTCTGAGAGAAAAAAATTCTCCTCACCTCTGTCTTAAATGGGAGGCCGCCAATTTTTAGACTGTCTCCCACGCTTCTAGGTTCCCCACAAGAGGATCCTCTCAGCATTCACCCTGTCAAGTCCCCTCAGGATCTTATATGTTTCAATCAGGTCACCTCTCATTCTTCTAAACTCCAATGGTCATAGGCTTAAGCTGCTCAACCTTTCCTCATAAGGTATCCCCTTCATCCCAGGAATCAGTCAAATGAGCCTTCTCTGAACTGCTTCTAATGCAATTATATATCCTTTCTTAAGCAAGGACACCAAAACTGTACACAGATGTGGTCTCACCAACTGTACACTAGCATCACTTTTCTATTTTCACACTGTTCCCCTTGCAATAAACGGCAACATTCCATTTGCCTTCTTAACCTCTTACGTCACCTGCATACCATACTGTAGTTAGCTCTTAATGAAGCAGCAAGCCACTCAGCTGTACAAATGATCGCTGCAGAAGATAGCTCGCTCCCACCTTTGCAGGGCATCTAAGAATGTGGGCGGCCTTGTCAAACATCACCCCAAACTTCTGAGAGTTCATTTCTTTCTAAAAGAATCACTGGAGCAAGGGAGACTGTTCAAGTAGGATAGGAAAAAGAAACACTAATTACTTAATCTGTAAAAAAAAATGCTGAAATGAGACAGCCATCTAGCTCTCCATAAACCTCAACCTCATCAAATCCAACCAAGTATTTAAAATAGTACAAAATAACAAATAGCAACATATTTCAGTCCCTCACCTTCAATTATCCCCACCCTTTTTCTGCGAGATGTCTCCATATCTTTAACAAACCTTTCATCTTTCAGGTGCAGGAACTTGCCTGCTTTTCGTTTTGGGATTTTTCCAAAAAAAGCTTCCTGCTCATCTACCAGTGCGCACAGTTTGTTTTGCATGCTCGTTCACATGTCCTCTGTCTGAAGAAGCCCTAGCGGAATTCCCTGACACTTGAGTTTTGCTGCGATCGGAAGCAACAACCGAGAAGCTTGCGTCGGGACTTAGGGGAGGGAGGAACTAAATTTCCTCTCAAAATAGGAGCAGTAAAATTCAAAAGTTAGCTCCCGTAAGGTTTGCAGTGTACGTACGTTGAGTCGGCTCATCCTCGCTGGGGAACAGGTCATCCAGTGGACCCTTTGCGAACACACTGACTTTATCTTCCTGTCAAATAGAGAAGGGAAGTGGGGAGAACAGTCATAAGAGATTAAGAAATACATTACAACAGTGATTACACCTCAAAAGGCTCTTCGTTGATGGTAAAGTCCTTTGGGGTATCTTGTGGCTGTGAAAGTGACCCCTGATAAAGAAGGCTTGATTTTCAATTACCTGTGGGGCGAGGTTGGGTGTGGGTGCGCTTTGAAAGCAGCGCTCCTGGGTGGGTGTCCGTCTTTTGAAGCCTCCGAAAGCACTGCTATTTTCGAAGTGTAGTGGGGGAAGTCGGCAACCCGCTCACCTCCAATTAACTGCCTTCTAAGCTTCTTGAGGAGCTTGCTTATGGGCTGGGGAGGGCGAGAAGGCAATTTTCAAATCGCAGGTCAGGAGAAAGGAACAAACTAGTGCATGGCTGTTGGGAGTGAAGCAAGTAATTAAGTAATGCTTCTGCTGAAGTTAAATGGTTGGAAAAAAGTATTTTTTAATTTATTCACGGGATGTGGGCATCGCCAGCTGGGCCAGCATTTATTGCCAATCCCTAATTGCTCTTGAGAAGGTGGTGGTGACCCGCCTTCTTGAACCACTGCAGTCCATGGGGTGTAGGTACACCCACAGTGCTGTTAGGGAGGTCCAGGGTTTTGACCCAGTGACAGTGAAGGAACGCCATATATTTCCAAGTCAGGATGGTGAGAGACTTGGAGGGGAACTTCCAGGTGGTGGTTCCCATCTATCTGCTTCCTTGTCCTTCTAGATGTCCTTTTAGACCGTGACCCCTAGTCCCAGACTCCCCAATCAGTGGAAGTAATTCCTCTCTGTCTACCTTATCAGCTCCCCTTAATATCTTGAAAACTTGATCAAACCACCCCATAATTTTCCAACGACGAATGAGCAGAGGCAATATAAACTAAACAGTTTAGTTCTAAAAGGGGTGCAAGAACAGAGAGAATTGGAGGTTTATGAGCACAAAATTGTTAACAAAGCAGGGCAGTTTGTGAAAGAGTTAGAAAAGCAGACAGAATCGTATTCACACATGGTTGGGCCCTGTACCTTTTCATTGACCGTTTGGCCAATTCTCTGCACCAAAGAGCTGCTGGTCCTCTGAACTCCTGCCTGTTCTATTCTGCAAGGAAATGGCAAGCCCAACAATGGCTGCCATCTGCCTTTGAGCATTGCATTCTGGAGTCGGTTCCCATCTCCTGGCAAGGTCTGGCGCCACAGAGTGCCGGAGCTTGCAACCAACCTAATTAAGGGTACATTTTAAATTAGAGACGCGGCGCACACATGGAGATCACAAGAGGGCACGGTTAGCAGTCAACACATGCCAAGTTAAGGCATGAAGAATTGGCGCTTTGGCATGGTGCCCAGAGGGGTGCTGCCCCTATAGAGCTAGGGTCCTGATGGAGTCAGCACCTTCTTCTCAGAAGGCAGGAAAAAAGGGAAGAAATATAAAAAAAAATTCAACAAATCATACAGCACAGGTGTTGGCCATTCTGACCATGGTACCTGGGTTTCAATTAGTCCCACACCTCTGCCCTTTCCCCAGAGCCCCTTTCAAATTTCCTCCCTTTCGAGTATTTATTTGTGGCGCTGCTCTTTGACATACCCCTGCCTCCTCCTCGTCGTACTTTTTGATTTGGTTCATGAATTCAAGATGCTTCTTCTCCTCCTCCAGCTGTGCCACCATCTGCTCGCTCTTCTGCAGCTTCTGCTGGGTGCCAGCCAGCTCATCCCGCAACCACTGGTTCTCCTGGCACAGCCGGCGCACCTGTGCTCGTAGCTTCTGCTTCTCTGCCTCCACGGTGCTGAGATGGGTCGACAGAGCGGTCACCACCTGAAATATAGGTCAAGAATAAAAACACATGGGCAAGTCATCCAAATGCCTCCAGCTCCCCCAGAAACTCACTTCAATGGTTTCTCTATTTCCTGCTTCTCTGAAGAAGAGAACATGAAACGGTAAATATTTTAGGGCCAACATGCTGTTCAATAGAGGTTTGGGGTCTGTTATGTCCAGGAGTCAGGATCTGCAGCAACATGAAGGCTGTTGGGCCTGTGGAGTTAACAGAAATGATGCAGTTTTGTACTGCTAGAGGGAGCACTGTTGTCTCCATGGCTCAGAGAAACTCGAGCGATCCAGTAACTGGTACTGCAGCGTTGCAATGTGAAGACACATCCTTGTCAAATGCCTCGGGATCTGATTATTTTCACAACGTGCAGGAGAAAGGTTTCACCCTCTCTATGTCGGCTTTTCTGTAAAACCATATGGCTTTAAACCAACTTTGGGGAAAAAAAGTCAACAAAAAGCAGGATCTAAAGATTAGATTCAAGATCTTTGGAGGAATGCGCATTGAAGTCATTCATTTGCGGAAGGTGCTGTGAAATTTTCACTTACAGGCACCTGTCAGGTTTTTAAACACTGCAGTCGTTCAAGAAAGGGTTTGAAGTTGCTGAGGTAAGGTGCCCCTCCAACCAAGTTGGTGTTAGTTGGTTAAGCTTATTTAGTGAAATGTTCCAGCCAAACATCGTCTCGAGGAGTTTGATTTCTTAACAGTTCAGGGATCTATTAATCAAAACCACAGGTTTAGTTTGTATCTCCCCTAGTGGGTAAGCACAAGTGGTGCCTCTTCGTATCAAAGTATTCACCCAGAATGGATGGTGAGGTACTCCTATCATCCTTCCACAGCAGAGGGAAGGACAGGCCTGTGGAGGGATGATAGGAGAAGCAAAATCCAGGAACACACTCCAGACGGATTGGTAATTTTCCCTGCAGAGTGGTGTTATTTTTCCCCTATAAGTGCCTCCTGCCTCTGGATGGTGTACCCGGTGCCACTGGTGACAATCATGTCCACGCCCATCAGCTCCACTCATTTATCGGCACCAAGATGGAATATTCACCAGTCAGTTGGAATAATTGAGAATGTTGGTACAAGAGGAGCTGTAAGCTTCAGGATCAGCGAGGTTGAGGAGGGAGGATGCACATGGGCTAAGAAAACGAAGGAGTACCTGGTGAGAGTACAGGGGTGTGTAATTGCGTAAAAACAGAGGGACTCAAGAATGTGCTCAGTGTGTACAGGGACAGTGCCAGTTGTAAATCATACCCCATAATTTTCTTCTCTTTGAAGGAGTACTTTGCATTTCTGTATCTTTGAAAATCCACAAGTGCTACAACCCTTGAAAAATGAGCATTCTTGGGAACATAGAACAGGAGGAGGCCAATCAGCTCTGCAAGCCTGTTCCACCATTCAATGAGATCATGGCTGATCTGTGACGTAACTCCAAATACCTACCTATGTCCCATACCCCTTAATACGTTTGAAGAACAAAAATCTATCAGAGTTTTAAAATTAACAATTGATCTAGCATTAATTGCCATTTGTGGAAGTGTTCCAAACTTGTCCCACCTTTGTATGTAGAAGTGTTCCCTAACATCACTCCTGGAAGGTCTGGCTCCCATTTTTAGACCATGACCCCTAGTCCCAGAATCCCTAACCAGCGGAAACAGTTCCTGTCTGTCTATCTTATCAGTTCCCCTTAATATTTTGAAAACTTGATCAAACCACCCCATAAATTTCCAATAACGAATGAGCAGAGGCAATATAAACTAAACAGTTTAATTCTAAAAGGGGTGCAAGAACAGAGAGAATTGGAGGTTTATGAGTACAAGATTGTTGAAGGGCAGTTTGAGAAAAGTTTAGAAAAGCATACGGAATCCTATTTATAGCTAGAGGCAAAGAGCGTACATAAGAAAGGAAGCTATGATGAACTTTTATAAAACACTGATATGGTCTTAATTGGAGTATTGTATCCAACTCTGAGCACCTCACTTCAGGAAGGATGTCAAGGCTTTAGAGAGGGTGCAACAAAGATTCATGAGAATGGTTCCAGGGGTGAGGGACTTGGTTGGCCACTTAAGACTGATTGGAGAAGCTGGGGTTGTCCTCCTTAGAAAAGAGAATGTTGAGAGGAGATTTGATAGAGGTGTTCAAAATCATAAAAATCTAGACAAGAGTAGATAGGGAGAAACTATTACCAGAAGGGTCGAGAACCAGAGAACACAGGTTTTAGATGAATGGCAAAAGTACCAGAGGTGACATGAGATTACGCAGCAAGAGGTTAGGATCTGGTATGCACTGCCTGAGATAGTGGTGGAGGTGGATTCAATTGTGGCTTTCATAAAGGAATTGGTAAGCACAAGGGAAAAAAATTGCAGGAGTACAAGTAAAGGATGGTGGAGTGGGACTAGCTAAATGCTCTTTCAGAAAGCCAGCATGGACTTGATGGGCTTAATAGCCTCCTTTTGTGCAGTAACCATTCTATTCTATAAATTCTTGGGAATACAATCCCAGTTTTGTGTAGTGTCACCTTGTAATTTAATATTCAGTCCTACCTGTGCTTCACTTAGCCCCAGCTCAATCATCTCCAGTGATCTCTGGACCAGACAGGTCTTCTCTTCCACCAGGTGAGCTTCTTCATCTTCAGTCAGACCATTCAGTGTTTCTTGCAGGTTCTGCAGGATGGCGTTGTTTTCGTTCCTCAGTGCCTCCAACCCCTGGATGACCTGCTTGGTGCCGGTAATGATCTCGTCCGCACTCAGCTTTTCATTTAACTGCACCATTGTGGACATGACGCTCTGGGCCCTATGCACAGGAGGTAAACAGTTCATTAGCAGGAATTAAATATTCATTTGTATTGATGTGAGCTGCCTGTCATGGAAAAGACAATGCCTTAAGCTTTCCCAAAGGCTAAATGAAAGTAAGCACTACCTGCTGTTTTATTTGGCCATACAGACCAGAGGTCCCAGATTTATTCCGTAGTCTGGGATGAGTCAGCTCCTCTCAAATGGGGAAGGGGGCGAACAGCCAAAATTGTCCTTTCAACCTGAGCAGGAAAGGAGAAGTAAAGACAGAACTGCTCCTACAGCCAAATAACCTGGTGAAATTCTTCACCTAAACCCATACTTGGGAGTGCCCATGCATTCTAGAAAGATGTAATGCCCATGAAACAGTGTAGTAGGAACAGTCAGCTCCTTCACAAAAGGCGGGCAGAAAATTAGAAGGGAAACAAGAGACGAGGGACCCAGGGTCACGCAGGGCCTTAAATTCCTCCCCAGCATATCTGAAAGATTTTTGAATTTAAATAGCATTTTATCGCATCCCTCAATCTCATAAGTACTTCACATGACAGGACAGTCATGGTCTGGTGGCAGCCATTTTACATGCAGCAAGATCCCACAAGCTGCAATTATGTGAACGACCAGCTAATGTTTTCACGGACGTTAGGGGGAGCATTGCTGCCAGGATGTCTGAGAACTCTCCACTCCTGCATGAATAGTGCCCCTAAGGTCTACGAAACCACCCTGCTTGGTTCTGCAGATGATGAATTATATAGGTGGGCGACCAGGCAATATTTACTGCCAATTCCCCCACAATTGCGCTCATGGACTATCGTGGTTGAAGGGGGAAGGCCCACCACCATCACTTGAGGACAACTAGGGATTGGCAATAAATGTGGCCTTAACAACATTATCCTGAAAACAAATTTAAACAGAAATATGCAGAACAAAATGTATTTAAACTCAAAGTTTAGTCCTCTATCACATGTTGTGAACATACAAGACAGCAGGGAAAAATGAGGAAAAATAAACTGCTTTTTGATGTGTGGTTTACATCAGAGTTTTCCAGGAAAGACACTGAGAAACCAGATATCTACCTTGAAGTTGAGGAAACTGAGGAGACAAGAGCTGTGGAACATCCTTTCTATAGCACCTTTCACAACCTCAGGATGCCCCAAAGCATTTTGCAGCCAATGAAGCTCTATCGAAGTGTTGTAGGAAATATGGCAGCTAATTTGCGCACTGCAAGCTCCCACAAAAAGCAATGGGATGACCAAGCAATCTGTTTTAATGATGCTGATTGAGGGATAAATATTGGGCAGAACATCAGGGAAAATTGCCCTTCGAAACTGTTCCATGGGATCTTTTGCGCTTACCTTAGAGTACAAGAGACCGTGCTTTAACACCTCATCTGAAAGGCTGAGAGTGTAGTACTCCCTCAGTACTGGCACCGGAGTGTCAGCCTTGAGCTTTGCTTTCAAGTCTCTGAAGAGGGACTTGAACCACACACAAATGGTTGACACTTGGGTAAGTAAAGCTGAGAGGAAAGGGGGAGGGTAAGTGTCGGGAGCAGGTGGTGGGTCGGTGGTGGGCAGTATTACTCTAATCTCTGCAGTGACATTGTAAACACAATGGGTTAGGATAACACCGCCACCTGGAAGTTCCCCTCCAAGCCACTCACCATCTTGACTTGGAAATATATTGGCCGTTCCTACACTGTCACTGGGTCAAAATCCTAGAAATCCCTCTCTAACAGCACTGCGGGTGTGCCTTCACTGCAGGGATTCCAGCAGTTCAAGAAGGCAGGCTCACCTTCTCAGGGGTAATTAGGGAAGGGCAACCAATGCTGGCCTAGCCAGCGACACCTACATCCCATGAAGGAATAAAAAAATATTTACGATGTGGATAGCGGCTGAAGAAACTCTCCTGCTGGAGTTTTTCTCTTAAGCATATCTTCACAATTTTTTTCCCCCTTTGGGGAATAGTTGAGAGTTTGTGGAAGGATTAACAGGCTGATTAACAGCCCATTGAACTGTGTCATGACCACTCCTTCCATAGCCAATGAGACCTGGCTTGAGGGTTGAACCCAGAGCTTCTGGCCCAGAGGTAGGGATACTACCACAAGACCCCCTCCTCCCAGAGTGACAGATGGCAAAAGCAGAGAAGATTAAAACAAAGAATGAATAACGATTGCTTAAGTGTCCCATCTTGCCTCGTTAGCTTTGAAGATATACTTCTCTGAGGACATTGCAGCTCTTTCTACTGTAATTACCAATGCGCTGTAATTAGCGAAGGATTACGTTGCCACACTATCACGTGAGTTATAGAGGGTACTACAAGGTTGTTTCTGCAATCACACTCCCAGCTACTGTGCAGCATTTATAGTGAGCCAAACACTGAACTGTTCATTCCCCTCCACCGCCCTCCCATCAGATAAAATCCTGACTCAAACGTAAGTATTGAAACACAAACAACCAGGCTTAAATATAAAATAATCTCCTAATATCAGGGTTTTTAAATGATCAGTTCACCAAAATAGTCTGCACTAACTACGGTTCAGCTAGCAATAACAGTGAGCTTCAGTTAATCTCCCACAGTTGGTACTCTGGAGCATGGGTGTGATGTTTAGCTGCTAACTTGGCCTATCATCCCTTTCATGACCACCAGATAGCTCAAAGCACTTTACAGCCAATTAAATGCTTTTGAAGGGTGGTCACAGTTGTAATGTAGGAAATGCAGCATCTAATTTGGGCAATGCAAAAATCCCACAAACAGCAATGTAATGACCAGATAATCTGTTTGTGAGATGTTGATTGAGGGATAAATATTGGCCAGGACACTGGGGAGAACTCCCCTGCTCTTCTTCAAAATAGTGCAATGGTACCTTTCATATCAACACAAGCAGACAGATGGGGCCTCAGTTTCATGTCTCATTGAAAGTTGGCACCTTGACATGCATCACTCCTGCAGGATTGCACTGGAGTGTCAGTCTCAGGTTTTGTGCTCAAGCCCTGGAACTTGAACCTGGAACCTCGTGACTCAGAGACGAGCATGCTAACAACTGAGCCACAACTGGGCTTAATGTTAGCACTGGGTGTCTAAAATAGAAAGTTCCATCAGCAATACATCTCACCTTGCACAGCGTAGAAAGAATAATTTTTGTTTTAAAAAATGTCTGAATTCGAAAGGTTAACTAGCTGGCTGTTTCAGCTATGCATTTCAGTAATCGTGATGTATTCATAATACACTAGTCTGACGATTAGAAATTGTCGGAGGTATCCTGGCCAATAAGGCTACAGCTTCAATCATCAGTCTGTGCTACTGGCTGATCCTGGCCAAGGCAAGGGGTTATTACAATTGGTAATATTATCCTGGGGGTTACCATTGACTGGAATCTGAACTGGACTAGCCATATAAAAACCATGGCTACAAGAGTAGGTCAGAGACTGGGAATTCTGCGGCGAGTAACTCACCTCCTGACTCCCCAAAGCCTGTCCACCACCTACAAGGCACAAGTCAGAAATGTGATGGAATACTATCCACTTGCCTGGGTGAGTGCAGCTCCACCAACGCTCAAGAAGCTTGGCAAAATCCAGGATAAAACAGTCTGCTGGTTTGGCACTCCATACAATACCTTAAACATTCAGGCCCTCCACCACTGATGCACAGTAGCAGCAGTGTGTACCATCCACAAGATGCACTGCAGCAACTCGTCAAGCCTCCTTTGACTGCAACTTCCAAATTCGTGATCCCTATCACCTAGAAGGACAAGGGCAGCAGGCACATGGGAACAACTTCAACTGCAAGTTTCCCTCCAAGCCACACACCACCCTGACTTGGAAATATATCGCCGTTCCTTCACTGTCACTGGGTCAAAATCCTGGAACTCCCTCCCTAACAGCACTGTGGGTGTACCTACACTACATGGACTGCAGCGGTTCAAGAAGGCAGCTCACCACCACCTTCTTAAGGATAATTAGGGATGGGCAATAAATGCTGGCCTATCCAGTGGTGTCCACATCCAATGAAAGGTTAAATTTTTAAAATGCACTATGTTAGTGAGAGACAGAAAGAGAGTGAGAGAGGCAGAATGTACACGGAAAATTATTGAAGAATGGAGTGCTTTTCTGCTAGGGATTGGATGAGACTGCGACTAATGTACCTATAGGGAAAGGTGAACAAATACTCAAAGCGGAGAAAAAGATAGGACTATGAGGAGACAGCAGGACAGTGAGATGAGGTTTGGATCGCTCTAGCAAGGAGGTGGTACAAACATAAAGGGTAAATGTCTCCTGTCATTAACTTCTATCATTAAGGACTTGTTAAAAATTATTTCACAAGACCTGGGTATCATTGATAAGGACAGCATTTGTAGCTCATCCCTAATTGCCCTTTAGCTTGCTAGACCATTTCAGAGGGAAGTTAAGAGTCAACCACATTGCTGTGGATCTGGAGTCACATGTAGGACAGACCGGGTAAGAATGGCAGATTTTCTTCCCTAAAGGACATCAGTGAACCAGATGGGTTTTTATAACAATCAATGATAGTTTCATGGTCACCATTACTGAGACTAGCTTTCAATTCCAGATTTTTTATTAATTGAATTTGAATTCCTCCAGCTGCTGTGGTGGGATTTGAACCCATGTCCCCTGAGCATTAGCCTAGACCTCTGGATTACTAGTCCAGCGACCTTACCACAGAATTATTACATAGGAGGCGATGTGGCCCATCATGTCTGTACCTGCTCTCCTATTGAGCAATTCACTTAGTGCCATTCTCCTCCCTTCTCCCCGTAACCCTGCACATTCTTCCTTTATCAGATAACTGTCTCATTCCCTTTTGAAGGCTTTCATCGAACCTGCCTCCACTACGCCAGGGGAAGCACAGGACAGATCAGGAATTCAGACCCTCGTGCATCATTCACAATGGCTGAGCGCCATCATTCAATGGGTGACTGATCACTATCCAGTGATCCTTGCTGGAAGAGCAGGTTTGTGGGTGCTGTGTGAGAATACAGTTAGGCTTGGTCACATTTCTCCATTGAACCAGGGTCCCTCAGCTTGAACCTTGCAAAGCTATCTGAGCAACAAAATCTCTCCCACTCTCCCATCCTGCTGTCAAAGTCCCTGGAGGAGTGAAAGCTGTTTTAAGCACTTTGGAACCACGGTGTACTTAAAACCTAGCCTGCAGGCAACATTCTTAACCAGGGGACTGGATTAGAATGAGAATGGCAGATTATCAAACACAATCAGACAGGGCTTTGCGCAAAACACGTACAGGGTTTGTCAGCCTCTAGCATTTTCTGGTATCTTGCCCAGAAGTTGTAACCTTTTAAAAAAAGAGAGAAGGACAGGGGGAATGTTTTGACAAACCCAAATTTAGTTGGGTATCTGTGAAAACAGTACTACCAGTTTTCCCTTCTCCCTATCCTCCCCCACCGTCACAACACAAGCTGCTTTGCAGTGACCAAGGAGACGGACAGATCTCCGCAGCCACATAAGTGATGAAGCATACAAATGTAGGAATCTAGACTAAGAGCAGGAAACATTCAGCAAAGCACAGCTGGATAGCCAGCCATTGGAAAAAGAGACTAATGTTACAGGCAGGTAGTTTCATCAGAATCGTAGGAAGTTCCACATGCCTGCCTCCCCAAGATCCTTGCAGATGGTCCCACCCGGAATGCTAAGGTACCTTTTCGCTTTCAGATGCCAAGTTGGCATTCTCTGTTTTCATTCAAGCTCCTGGTGGTGCCAGCACCTGGCATGTGGACACACAAGAGCTTCCATAGTGAACAGGCTGCCAGGTATTTCACTTTCGGAAGGGAAACTCACTGCATCGACCATTGTCGGAAATGATTTCCATTAGCAGAGAGATCAGTAAACAAGGGATGTAGATTTAGAGTCGTTCGCGGAAGGATTAGAGGAAATTTCAGGAGAAATGCTTTCACCCAGAGGGCGGTGAGGGTCTGAAGCTCACTAAAATAAAAGCAAAATACTGCGGACACTGGAAATCTGAAATAAAAACAAAAAATGCTGGAAGAACTCAGCAGGTCTGGCAGCATCTGTGGAAACAGAAACAGAGTTAATGTTTGGAGTCCGTATGACTCTTCTTCAGAGCTGGCATGTTCAGACCGAGCTGAGTTTTTCCAGTATTCCCTGTTTTTATTTATGTCTGAAACTCACTGCCGGAAAAGGTGGTCAGGGAAGAAACCCTCAAGGCTTAAACACCTGGAGTGCCAACAGGGCTACAGACCAAGAGCTGGAAAGTGGGATTAGGCTGGATGGCTCTTTTTTGACTGGTATGGACAGGAAGGGCTGAATGGCCTCCTTCTTGTGCTGTAAATTTCTATGATGCTCACGCTGTGCTTTTTCAAACATTGTAATCTGTCATCACAGCTGCCTTTTGCTTACAAATTCAGGCGTGGGCTTTCCACTCTTGCCAAAGAAATGCAAAATGAATTTCATAATTCATGCGATTGTTTCAGTAATTTATCCAATTGGTCCTGAATGTGTTCTTTGATACAAACTGCACAGTTTAAGAGGAAGGGCTTTAAAAACGATCACAGAGACTATTGGCAGGGCTTAAGGAACCTTTATTTTTGCTTTTCAGAGAATCACTGAATTGTTACAGCGCAGGAGGAGGCCATTCAAAAAAAAAGTTAGTTAGCTTTTGAAAAAGAGTTAGCTTCTCTTTGGAAATGAAAGCACCAGAAAGGGCAGTGCCTAGCAGCATAATCAGCAGTACCATGACATACTGTACAACGGTTACCTTTGTTACTGAATCACTGAGATTCAAATATTATCAATTCTAATTTACACCTGGATCTGATGAGACCACAATCCAGCACACAGGCTAATGTGACTTTCTAAGCAGCTTACACAGGATTTACGTATGCAACCATTACCGCACTGAACGGGCACCAGTACTGGGGAAAGTGGGAGCTGTGCTGTCAGGATGGTCTTCAATTGAACCGTGCTGGGACCAGTGTTCCAGCAAGTCACGTAACCTGGGTGGTGGAGAGGGCTTTAAACTAAATGGTGAGGGGAAGGGATCAAGTGAGGGAAGATGTGATCAATTAAAGAGCAAGGACAAGGCAAGGCAATAAGGTGGCATTAAGAGTAACGATAAGCAATGTGTGGCAGGAAGGGACAGTGTGTGCAAACTTAAAGAGCATACCGGTTGACAAGGCTAGAGGTTGCAAAAATAATAAAGATACAGAATTAAAGGCATTCTATTTGAACGCACACAGCATTTGCAACAGGGTAGAATGATTGGTGGCACAAATAGGAGCAAGCAGGCAAGATCTAATTGCCATTACAGAGACGTGGCTGCAGGTTGACCAAAGCTGGAAACTGAATGTACAAGGGTATTCAGAATTTAGGAAGGATAGGCAAAAATGGAAAAGGAGGTTGGGTAGCGCTGTTAATAAAGGATGAGATCGGTACATTCGTGAGAGAGGATCTTAAAGCAAGATCAAGACGTAGATTCAGTTTGGGTAGAGCTAAGAAACAGCAAGGGACAGCAAACATTGGTAGGGCACAGTATAAATCAGGCAAGTAGAGGTGCATGTAACAATGGTAATACAGTAATCATGAGGGTCTTCAATCTAAATATAGACTGGGTAAACCTAATTAGCACTAATGCTATGGAGGGCAAATTCCTGGAAAGTATACGGGATGGTTTTCTAGAATAGTATGTTGAGGAACTGACTAGAGAATGTGCTAATTCAGAATTAGTATTATGCAATGAGAAAGATCTAATTAATAATCTTGTTGTAAAGGAGCCTTTAGGGAAGAGTGACCATAATATGAAGGAATATTACATTAAGTTTGAAAATGATGTAGTTCAATTTGAAACTAGGGTCTTAAATCCAAACAAAGGAAACTACGAAGGTATGAGAGACAAATTGACTGTGGTAAATTGGGAAACTACATTAAAAGGTATGATTGGAGACAGGCAATGGCTGCATTTAAAGAATTAATACATGGCTTACAACAAATTTACATTCCTCTGAGGTACAAAATCCCAGCAGGAAAGATGATCCAACTGCGGCTAACAAGAGAAGTTAAAGGTTAAAAGAAAAGGCTTATAAAGTCGCCAAAAATGTAGTAAGCCCGTGGATTGTAAGCATTTTGAATTCAACAAAGGAGGACCAAGAAACTAAGAAAGAAAATAAATATGTAAGTAAACTAGCCAGAAACATAAAAACAGGCTGTAAAAGCTTCGATAGGTGTGTAAAAAGGAAAAGATTAGCAAAGACAAATGTAGGCCCACTACAGGCACAGACAAGAGAATTTATAAAGGGGAATAAGGAATTGGCAGAGAAACTAAACAAATACTTTGTGTCTGTCTTCACAGAGGAAGATACAAAAAATCTTCCAGAAATACTAGAGAACCAAGGGGCTATTGTGAATGAGGAAATGAAAGAAATTGGTATTTGTAATAAAGTAATAACGGAGAAATTAATGGGACTAAAAGTTGATAAATCCCCTGGGCCTGATGATCTACATCCCAGAGTGTTGAAAGAGGTCTGTGTAGGGATAGTGGATGCACTGGTGATCATCTTCCAAAATTCTAGAGATTCTGGAACAGTTCCTGCAGATTGCAAGGTAGCAAATGTAACCACACTATTTAAGAAAGGAAGGAAAGAGAAAACAGGGAACTACAATCCTGCTTGTCTAACAACAGCAGTAGGGAAAACGCTAGAATCTATTGTAAAGGATGTGAAAACTGATCACATAGAAAATAATGGCAGGGTTGGGCCAGTCAGCATGGATTTATGAAAGCTAAATCGTGTTTGACAAACCTGTTAGAGATTTTTCAGGACGTAACTAGCAGAGTTAATAAAGGGGAACCAGCGGATGTGGTGTATTTGGATTTTCAGAAGGCTTTCCATAAGCTCGCACACAGAAGATTACTGCGCAAAATTAGAACACACGTGATTGGAGGTGTTATACTGGCATTGACTGAGAATTGGTTAACGGACAGGAAACAGAGAGTAGGAATAAACCGGCCATTTTCAGTTTGGCAGGCTGTGACTAGGGGGTGTCGCAAGGATCAGTGCTTGAGCCCCAGCTATTCATAATCTATATCAAGACCTGGATGTGGGGACCAAATGTAATATTTCCACAAGTTTGCTGATGACACAAAACTAGGTGGGAATGTGAGTGGTGAGGAGGATACAGAGGGGCATCAAGGCGATTCAGACAGGCTAGGTGAGTGGGCAAGAATATGGCAAATGGAATATAACGTGTAAAAATGTGAAGTTATCCACTTTGGTAAGAAAAACAGAAATGTACAGTATTTCTTAAATGGTGAGAGATTGGGACATGTTGATGTCCAAAGGGACCTGGGTGTCCTTGTTCATAAGGCAAATTGTACATTGGCCTTTATTGCAAGAGGATCTGAGTAAGGTAGATGCAGGAAGCATGTTTCCCCTGGATGAGGGATCTAGAACCAGGAGAGACAGTGTCAGAATAAGGGGAAGGCCATTTAGGGCTGAGATGAGGAGGAACTTCTTCATTCAGAGGATGGTGAATCTTCCGAATTCTTTACCCCGAGGGCTTTATAGGCTCCGTCACTGAGTATGTTCAAGACAGAGATCGATAGATTTCTAGATACTAAATATATCAAAGGATACGGGGATATTGCTGAAATATAGTGTTGAGGTAGAAGATCAGCCATGATCTAGTTGAATGGTGCAGCAGGATCGAGGGACTGGATGGCCTACTCCTGCTCCTATTTCCTGCGTTCCTATGAGTGAAACTAGGTGTACTGCTCTTGCAGAGAGCTGGCACAGACATGCTGGGCTGAATGGTCTCCTTTCATGCTGTAATAATTCCATGATTCTTGTATGATTCAGCAGCACAAAAGCAGCAGGTGCATGGGAACACCACAACTTGCAAGCTCCCGTCCAAGTCACGCACCATCCTGACTTGGGAATGCATTGCCATTCCTTCAGCATTACTGGGTCATAATCCTGGAACTCCCTCCCTAATAGCACTGCGGGTGTACCTACAACACACAGACTGGAGTTGTTCAAGACAGCAACTCGCCACACCTTCTCAAGGGCTGTTAGGGATTGGCAACAAATACTGGGGAGGCGATGGCATAGTGGTATTGTCACTAGACTAGTAAACCAGGGTAATGCTCTGGGGACCCAGGTTCGAATTCAATAAAAATCTGGAATTAAAAGTCTAATGGTGACCATGAAACCATTGTCGATGTTGGAAAAACCCACCTGATTCACTAGTGCCCTTTAGGGAAGGAAATGTGCCGTCCTTACCTGGTCTAGCCTACATGTGACTCCAGACCCACAGCAATGTGGTTCACTCTTACATGCCCTCTGAAATGGCCTAGCAAACCACTCAGTTGTATCAAACTGCTGCAAAGTCTCAAAAAAGGAATGGCCCTAGTTGAATGACCCTGCATCGACCTAGGCACCGGAAACGACAAAGGCAATCTCAGCCCTGTTGACCCTGCAAAGTCCTCCTTACTAACATCTGGGGGCTATTGAGAGCTATCTCACAGACTAGTCAAGCAACAGTCTGACATAGTCATCCCCACGGAATTATATCTGAAAGATAAGTGTTCCAGTCACCACCATCACCATCCCTGGGTATGTCCTGTCCCACAGGCAGGACAGGCCCAGCAGAGGTATATGGTTGGGAAGGAATTGCCCTGGAAGTCTTCAACTTTGACTCTGGACCACATGAAATCTAATGGCATCAGGTCAAAAATGGGCAAGAAAACCTCCTGCTGATTATCACGTACCCCCCTCCCTCAACTGATGAATCAGGACTCCTGCATGTTGAACAGCACTTGGAGAAAGCATTGAGGGTGGTAAGGGCACAGAATGTACTCTGGGTGGAGGACTTCAATGTCCATGACCAAGAATGGTTTGGTAGCACCACTACTGACCAAGCTTGCTGAGACTTAAAGGACATGACTGCTAGAGTGGATCAGCGGCAGGTAGTGAGGGAACCAACAAGAGGAAAAAACATACTTGACCTCATCCTCACCAACCTGCCTGCCGCAGATGCATCTGTCCATGAAAGTATCGGTAGGACTGACCACCGCACAGTTGTTGTGGAAGTGAAGTCCTGCCTTCACACTGAGGATACCCTCCATCGTGTTGTATGGCACTACCACCATGCTAAATGGGATAGATTTCGAACAGATCAAGCAACTTAAGACTGGGCAGCCAGCAAGTGCTGTGGGCCATCAGCAGCAGCAGAATTGTACTCTAACACAATCTGTAACCTCATAGCCTGCCATATCCCCCACTCTACCATTACCATCAAGCCAGGGAATCAACCCTGGTTCAATGAAGAGTGCAGGAGGGCATGTCAGGAGCAGCACCAGGCAGAGCTAAAAATGAGGTGTCAATCTGGTGAAGCTATAACACAGGACTACTTGTGTGCCAAACAGCATAAGGAGCAAGTGATAGACAGAGCTAAGCGAACCCACAACCAACGGATCAGATCTAAGCTCTGAAGTCCTGCCACATTCAGTCGTGAATGGTGGGGACAATTAAACAACTCACTGGAGGAGGCGGTTCCACAAATATCCCCATGTTCGATGATGGGGAAGCCCAGCACATCAGTGCAAAAGATAAGGCTGAAGCATTTGCTTCAGCCAGAAGCGCCTAGTAGATAATCCATCTCGGCCTCCTCCGGAGGTCCCCAGCATCACGCATGCCAGTCTTCAGCCAATTCAATTCATTCCACGTGGTACCAAGAAGCAGCTGAAGGCACTGGATACTGCAAAGGGTATGGGCCCTGCCAATATTCCGGCAATAGTACTGAAGACTTCTGCTCTGGAACTAGCCAAGCTGTTCCAGTACAGCTACAACACTGGCATCTACCCAGCAATGTAAACAATTGCCCAGGTATATCCTGTACACAAAAAGGACAAATCCAACCTGGCTGATTACCACCCCACTCTTGATCATCAGTAAAGTAATGGAAGGAGTCATCAACAGTGCTATCAAGCAGCACTTGCTCAGCAATAACCTGCTCACTGAAGTCCAGTTTGGAGTTCCGCCAAGGCCACTCAGCTCTTGACCTCATTACAGCCTTGGTTCGAATATGGACAAAACAGCTGAACTCCCAAGGTGAGGTGATAGTGACTGCCCTTGACATCAAGGCCACATTTGACTGAGTGTGGCATCAAGGAGCCCTAGCAAAACTGGAGTCAATAGGAATCAGGGGGAAAACTCTCCACTGGTTGGAGTCATATCGAGCACAAAGGAGATGGTTGTGGTTGTTGGAGGTCAGTCATCTCAGCTCCAGGACATCACTGTCGGAGTTCCTCAGGTTAGTGTCCTCGGCCCCACCACCTTCAGCTACTTCATCATAAGGTCAGAAGTGGGGATGTTCACTGATGATTGCACAATGTTCAGCACCATTTGCAATTCCTCAGATACTGAAGCAGTCCATGTCCAAATGCAGCAAGACTCGGCCAATATCCAGGCTTACACTGACAAGTGGCAAGTAACATTCATACCTCACAAGTGTCAGGCAATGACCATCTCCAACAAGAGAGAATCTAACCATCACCCCTTGACGTTCAATAGTATTACCATCACTGAATCCACACTATCAACATCCTGGGGGGGGGGGGGGTTACCATTGATTAGAAACTGAACTGGACTAGCCATTTAAATACTGTGGCTGCAAGAGCAGGTCAGAGGTTAGGAATCCTGTGGCAAGTAACTCACCTCCTGACTCTCCAAAGCCTGTCCACCATCTACAAGTCAGGAGTGATGGAATATCCCCACTTGCCTGGATGAGTGCAGCTCCCACAACACTCAAGAAGCTCAACACCATCCAGGACAAAGCAGCCTGCTTGATTGGCACCCCATGCACAAACATTCACTTCCTCCACCACTGGCTCACAGTAGCAGCAGTGTGTACCATCTACAAGATGCAGGAATTCACCAAGGCTCCTTAGACAGCATCTTCCAAACCCATGACCACTACCATCTAGAAGGACAAGGGCAGCAGATAATTGGGAACACCACCACCTGGAAGTTCCCCTCCAAGTCACTCACCATCCTGACTTGGAAATATATCACTGTTCCTTCAATGTCACTGGGTCAAAATCCTGGAACTCGCTCCCTAACAGCACTGTGGGTGTACCTACACCACACGGACTGCAGCAGTTCAAGAAGGCAGCTCACCACCACCTTCTCAAGGGCAACTAGGGATGGGCAATAAATGCTGCCCTAGCCAGCGAAGCCCACATCCCATGAATAAATAAAAAAAACACATCTCATAAACAGATAAAAGAGATGAAACCACTACACTGATGAAAAAGGTGTTCAATTCATCTCACCACCATTCCAAACATTAAAAACAAAACAATTCGCTAAAGAATAAGATGCTTTTCAAAAATGATTAAGTATGTTGTGCCAAGATATTTTGGCTAAGTTATAACACTCTCGTCTGAAGCAGGAGGTTGTGGGTTGAAGTCCCATACCAGAGCCTTGGGCACAAAATCCAGGCTAACACTCCCAATGCAGTAAAGAGGGAGTGCTGCACTGTTCGAGGTGCTGTGCCATCTTATGAATGAAGCATAAAACTGAGGCCCCATCTACCCTCAGATGTAAAAAGTCCCTTTGCTCTATTTGAAACAGAGCAGGAGATTTCGCCCTTGTGTCCTCCATCTATTTATCCCTCCACCAACATCACTAAAACAGGTTACATGGTCACTGTGGATCGTGGGATCTTGCTGTGTGTCAATTGGCTGCTGCGTTTCCATCATTTCAACAGTGACTAACTTCAAAAGTGTTTCATTGGCTGTAAACTAAAGTGCTTTGTGACGTCCTGAGGTTGTGAAAGGCGCTATAGAAATGCAAATTCTTACTTCTGACCTCTGCCCCTCTTTCCCTTTGTAAACACATTAGAAGTCCTGCACCACATCAAGGATTCAAGCAGAAAATTAAACTATTTTTATGCTATTAACTCCACGAATATCTGCAGTATGATTAGCCGTCATGAAAGGAGGAGCGGAAGAATCAATGGGAATCTCATTATTAATAGATTAAGAGGCCGTACTCCAGCTACTTGGCCACGTTTCAATGCTGAATAACTTGCTTTCCGTTCTTCGTTCCTGGGTTTCTGCTGAGGCAGCAGGGGTGCAGAGTAGCAGTTGCTACAATGCACACGGTGGGACTGCCCATTCCAGAAGCTTTTATCACCAGGTTGTCTCCATAAGAACAGACGCACACACATTTAAAACTCATTGGAAGCAGACCGATATTTCCTCTACCCTGCTTTTCCCCGCCTGCCCAGTCCCAGCCTTGTTGTTTACTGGAGCACAGTTCCGCGAGTGAGGGAGGCCTCCTTACCCTTTACCTAAGCAGCCCTCCCTGCATAAGAACCTAGGGAATATACAGGTGGGGCGTTTGACTGGACATGAAGTCACAAACACAAATCTCTGCCCACACCACCAGCAATGAAAAACTGCCTGCTTGTTCCTCATCCCTCACTTTGCCCCCCCAACTATTGTCACCCCGACTGAGATCAACTCATTTCGGCAGTGACCAGGCATACAGGACGGGGCTTTCCTGGTCTGTCCGCCTCTGATACACGTTAAATAATATACTTACTCACAGCACCATCGACAAGATCACATCCATTGCTGTCAAACCAAATTTGAACTCAAGATAGAAGCATGAGCTCAAAAACTGCAGGTTGAAGGGCAACAGAGAGAATCACCACAGCAGATTAGAGACAAGAGAATAAAAAGCACCAACATTACTCACAAGCTAAACAGTTGCTATGCTTCTCAGTCTTCAGTGAAGCCAGAGAGTAGCTTTAGCTGGTCGACGAGCAGAACTCCCCAGCTTCAAGAGAGGTGCTGACATTAAGCGTACAATTAATATTCATATAATTATATGCTTGTTCACTGCTTTGTTGAAACAGCCGATTAAATGGTGAGCTACTCCGGCAAGTCAGCACAACCCTTCAGATAATGACTAGTAAAATACAGGCAAATTAAGGCATGTGAATTAGATGTAAAAAAAAATTTACCTCATGTTTAACAGTTCCTCTTCCTCGGCAAGGCTGCTCGTTAGAGAAAGCTTTACAAAACAAAAACCCTTTCCTTATCTATATGTATTAAAACAACATCTCCCAGGATAAGCACTTTGCAGAGGCAATGGGGAAGAATTGTTTTGAAGGTTGATACAGTGTGCCCCACCTTGTGCCAACACTCTGTTACAGCCAGCCGCTCTGTTTTGATTGGAAGAAAACAAAGAGAAGGGAAAATGGGCGAGGCACTAGATAGCACGCATCCCAACAGATGCTTCTGTAAACTTAAAGTAAACAGGGAATTCCTGAGCAAAAACAGAATTACCTGGAAAAACTCAGCAGGTCTGGCAGCATCGGCGGAGAAGAAAAGAGTTGACGTTTCGAGTCCTCATGACCCTTCGACAGAACTGGTAAAATACAGATGCCAGACCTGCTGAGTTTTTCCAGGTAATTCTGTTTTTGTTTTGGATTTCCAGCATCCACAGTTTTTTGTTTTTAATCAGGGAATTCCTGAGGATGCTTAATCTCAGCAGTATCCACGATGCAGAAGATACAGTGTGCTTTGTTGGGGGCTGAAATATATAACTGTAAACCAGGGAACAATGTTGTTACTATATCTCACTAGGGTATTGGTGTCAGCTGCACTTAAATTAACGCACTTGCATGTCACGCCAGCATGTTTTTGCTGTAATACTTTTATCATTCCCAACAGAAATGATAGGTATGTAATGATTACTAATTCATCTTGATGTTTGGCTGTGAGAAAAGGACCCCTCCCAATACATGTCGAGCTCAGAAGGGCAAAACAACTCTTGCTTGGCATTTACTAATTAGGTAGATGCGACATGAAAATTCCACAACAGGATCGCAGGGAAAACACTGGGAAGAATATCTCCAAATTGCTACCCTGGGAGTGAGCTCCACTATGGCTCCTTGCCTGGGGAGATGTGTGTTACACTGAAGGAAAATGAGGTATGCATCAGGCAAATATACAACGTAGTTATGAAAACAAATCATCACAATATGACAACAGAACAGAGGATATGCTTATCAGGAAACCGTATCAGAAGTGACTTAGCTGGTAGCACTCTCACCTCTGAATCGCAAGGTTCCAGGTTTAAGTCCCACTCCAGGGCTTCAGCACAAAAATCAAGGCTGACACTCCAGTGGAGTACTGAGGGAGTGCTGCACTGACAGAGGTGCCGTCTTTTTGATAGGATATTTAACCATTTGGATGGGATATTTAACCAATCTGATGGATGTAAATGAATGCACTGCATTATTCTGAAGAACAGCAGGCGAGTTCTCCTGGCCAATATTTATCCTCAACCAACATCACTAAAAACTAGGCAATCTGGTGATTATCATATTGCTGCACGCAAATTGGCTGCCTTGTTTACAACAGTGACTACTCTTCAAAAGTATTTCATTGGCCGTGGAGCACTTTGAGATCCAGTGGTTGTAAAAAGCACTATACAAATGCAGGTCTTACTTTCTAACCCTAAACAGGCAGGGGCTCTTTTCTCTGGAAAAGGGAAGGCCTATTGGTGATCTAATGAAGGTCTTTAAGATCGTGAAGGGATTTGATAGGGTAGACATAGAGCAGATGTTTCCGCTTGTGGGAGAGACCACAGTTGGAGACCATAATTAGAAGATGGTCACCAATAAAGCATTCAGGAGAAAATTCTTTACCCAGAGAATGGTGAGAACTCACTACCACAGCGAGTGGTTGAGCGGAATAGTATAAATGCATTTGTGAGGGAAGCTGGACAAGCCCCTAAGGGAGAATTAAGGAATAGAAAGTTGTGCTGACAGGTTGAGAAGGGGGGGAGGAGCAAGGATTTGTATGGAGCATAAATAAATCAAGGAATAGAGTGGGTAAGTGTTGAGGTAGTTCTGCCACGACACTGAATGGAAGAGCAGGTTTAAGGGGCCACAGAGCTCACTCCAGCTCCTACTGTGTTTATAGAGACACCAGCAAAGAAGAGTTGGGCTGAATGGCCTCCTTCCATGCTGTACCTTCTATGAAAGCAGAAAATATTTATCCGACTTGCTTCTGTCAGAACTTGACTGTTGCTGAAACTTGCATGAAAGACATTAACACAACATTAACTGGGCTTTCATGAAAGGCAGCTAGTCAAGATGAAAGTTTGGATTGGACCGCAGTCCATTAACCGCACTCATCCTCAAACATGCCCTCTCCTGAGTTCACTCCTGAATGTATTTGATATATTGTTTGCATTATAACTTTACAAAATTCTAGAAGAGATCATCTTTCCTTGTTGCCAAGTTTAATCTTCAGCCAGTCTGATTAATTAGATGTTCGATTATTACCTGGGTGAACTGTTAAACGTGAAATCATTAAAGTAATGATCATTCAGCTGATTGAAGAGTTAGACAGGCGCAAAGAGTTTGTGTGGCATTATTGATATGAGATTACAAAATGAGGGAATAGTTGTACAATTAAATTAATTAGTCTAAATTGCTCACTAATTGTCTCATGAACAGAGGGTGTTAAGTTAGTGAATAAATTTGTTACCTAATTTACTAATTAACAGTTAGATAAAACTAGGAGCAGGAGTACCCTATTCAGCCCCTCGAGCCTGCACTGCCAATTAATACTGTATGATTGTTTCTGATCTTCCTGCCCTATCTCATATCCCGTAATTCCTATAGAGTCCAAAAATCTATCACTCGGTCTTGAACATACTCAAGAACAGAGTATCTACTGCTCCCTGGGGTAGAGAATTCCAGAGATTCACAACCCTAAAATAAATAAAAATATTAAGTATGAATTAAATAAAATATAAAAATTAAATGATAAATATAAAATATAGGCAAAAATTAAAAATATATTAGAATATTGAACATAAAATTAATGAGGTTAACTGTAATATAAAATAAATTAAAAACATAAAGTAAACATAAATTAAAATGTAAAGTAAAATATTGAACAAAAATAAATTGCACATAAAATATAAAAAAAGTGAAGATATTAAATATTAAACAAAATAAAGCTAAAATATCGTACAATAATTTAAAATAAAATATTAAACAATGAATTCATAACATAGGATATTAAACAAAAATAAAACTAAAATATTAAACATAAAACATTGTGCAGAAATTTAAAATAAAGTATTTTAAAAATTCATAAGAGGATATTAAACAAAAGTAAAGCCAAAATATTAAACAAAATAAAAGCAAAACACTACAGGAATTTAAAATAAAACATGAAACAAAAAACTCAAAATAGGATTACAAAGATAAAACTAAAATATTAAACAAAGTAAAAATAAAACATTGTACAGAAATTTAAAACAAAATTCATAACAGAGGATATTAAACAAAAATAAAAGCAAAATATTAAACAAAATAGAAAAAATATTGTACAATAATTTAAAATAAAATATTAAACAACAAATTCATAACAGGATATTAAACAAAAATAAAACTAAAATATTAAACATAAAACATTGTACATAAATTTAAAATAAAGGTATTTTAAAAATTCATAAGAGGATATTAAACAAAAGTAAAGCCAAAATATTAAACAAAATAAAAGCAAAACACTACAGGAATTTAAAATAAAACATGAAACAAAAAACTCAAAATAGGATTACAAAAATAAAACTAAAATATTAAACAAAGTAAAAATAAAACATTGTACAGAAATTTAAAACAAAATTCATAACAGAGGATATTAAACAAAAATAAAACCAAAATATTAAACAAAATAGAAATAAAATATTGTACAATAATTTAAAATATTAAACAACAAATTCATAACATAGGATATTAAACAAAAATAAAACTAAAATATTAAACAAAGTAAAAATAAAACATTGTACAGAAATTTAAAACAAAATTCATAACAGAGGATATTAAACAAAAATAAAACCAAAATATTAAACAAAATAGAAATAAAATATTGTACAATAATTTAAAATATTAAACAACAAATTCATAACATAGGATATTAAACAAAAATAAAACTAAAATATTAAACAAAGTAAAAATAAAACATTGTACAGAAATTTAAAACAAAATTCATAAGAGGATATTAAACAAAAATAAAACTAAAATATTAAACAGAGGTAAAAAGGAAACTTGGTACAGAAATGGAAATAAAATATCAACAAAATTTTAAAAAGATTAAATGAAAAATTAAAAGGCAAAATGAAGATAATTTAATATAAAATTAAATATTAGCTATAAATGTAATATATTAAATATATTATAGTTATATATATTAGATATGAAATAAACAAAAAATAAGGAAATAACTTAAAACATTGAATTTCTAATTAGCAAACAGAGATGAGTTTTGTATTAGTTAGTTAGTTAGTTAGGTGCTGGTTAATAACTGGTTAATGGGTTAACCTGCACCATCCTACCCATCACTAGGGGAGGGTTGAGCCTGAGGGGGTTGGGTGGGGGGATGATTTGAGCCTTCGGCTTTCCCGCTGCTGCACTCACCGCTCTCCGCCGCGCTCGGGGCCGGTGCTGCAGTGGGGGGGTGGGAGGGTGAGGGGCCCTCCTTGCCCCGTACCCGGTGCCCGGTGCCCGTCCCTCCTCCGCCGCCGGTCTCCCAATCGCTCGCCTCCCGTCACCAAGGCCCCGTTGCTAGGTGACCGCCCCGCCCCCGCCTTGCCCCGCCCCGCCCCGCCCCGGGGAGGAAAACCCCGCCCCGACGTCACGGGGAGGGGGCGGGGCCTGGGTCCCGTCGCGTGTGACGGGCAGTCGATGACGTAACCGGGCGGCCGAACGGCTCTGCCCCCGATTGGTTCGCGTTTCCGTCCCCGTCTTTGTTCCGTCACGTGATGGGCATGCGGTGACGTAATCGGCTGGCCCGACGCCTGTCACGTGATCTCAGCCCTGTTGCCTTCAGTCAAGTTGATGGCAAACTTGTCCTCTTTGTTACATTCATTACAATCCAGTGATATCCCGAATTTTTTTCCATTAACATGTGATTCTTTTTCCAAAAAGACTGTCCCAAAGCAATTTACAGCCAATTAAATACTGTTTTTGAGGCGCAATCACTTTTGCAATGTAGAAAATGTGCAGCCAATTTGCGCACAGCAAGCTCCCACAAACAGCAATGTCTTCCTGCTGTTGGTTGAGGTTAAAGGTTAACCAGGGTACAAATAAGTGTCCACCTGAAAGGGCAGATTTGGCCTCAGTTTAAACACTGGGAGTGTCAGACTGGATTATATACTCAGGTCTGCGGAGCAGGACTCGAAACCAGCCCCTCTGACTCAGGAGGTGAGAGCACCTGTCCACTGAGCTCCAGCTGAACGGCTTGATTTTCATCCACCTGACGTCAGCACCTACCTGCAACCACTGACCCTTGGGCTCCTGCTCAGAGTCACAGAATTCTGACAGAATTCAATGTTGCCAGTTGCTTCCTTTTATTTTTGAAATTCTCATCCTCAGGCCTTGCCCCCCTTACCTCCCTAAACTCCTCAAGACCTATAACTCTGCCAAATTGCGGTGATCCACTAATTTTATCCTCTTGTCTCCAATTTCCATCGCTCCACCTGTGGCGGTCGTCCCTTCAGCTGCCTGGATCCTTAACTCTGGAATTCCCTCCCTAAACCCCACTGCCTCGCTACCTCTCCCCTCCTTTAAGATGCTCCTTAAAACCTGCCTTTTTGGTCAAGCTTTTGGGCATCAGCCCTAATATTTCCTTATATGGATCAGTGTCAAATTTTATTTCATAATCGCTCTTGTGAAGCACCTTGGGGTGTTTTGCTACTTGAAAGATGCTATATAAATGTGAACATTTTCTCTTGCAATTCGGCTGCTAATAGATGGGGTCTCAGCTGCTGCATATTGCAGGCAGAGACTCATCATTCCTCCGATGGATTCCCTTCTCCTTGCACTGGCATTGAGTGGGCAAAGGGCCTGGCACAATCAGGTCCAGCTTGAGTGGTGAGGATGAAAGGAAATGAATGGTATAAAATGGTCTGATAAGTGGCAAGTAAAATTCGTGCCACACAAGGCACTTGTGCTGTCCTGGATCTGGCACAGGCAATGACCATCTCCAACAAGAGAGAATCTAACCATCGCCCATTGATGTTCAATGGCATTACCATCACTCAATTCTTCACCATCAACACCCTGGGGGTTACCATTGACCAGAAATTGAACTGGACTAGCCATATAAATACTGTGGCTGCAAGAGCAAGTCAGAGGCTGGGAATTCTGCAGCAAGTAACTCACCTCCTGACTCCCCAAAGCCTGCCCACCATCTACAAGGCACAAGTCAGGAGTGCCTTGCCTGGATGAGTGCAGCTCCCTCAACACTCGAGAAGCTCCACACCATCCAGGACAAAACAGTCATCTTGATCACCTTCCACCACCTTAAACATTCACTCCCTTCACCACCGACGCACAGTGGCAGCAGTGTGTACCATTTACATGATGCACTGCGGGAATTCACCAAGACTCCTTCAACAGCACCTTCCAAATTCGTGACCTCAACCACTTAGAAGGACAAGGGCAGCAGGTAGATGGGAACACCCCCACCTCCAAGCCACTCACCAACCTCACTCAGAAATATATCGGCCGTTCCTTCACTGTTGCTGGGTCAAAATCCTGGAACTCCCTCCCTAACAGCACTGTGGGTGTACCTACACCACACGGACTGCAGCGGTTCAGGAAGGCAGCTCACCACCACCATCTCAAGGGCAATTAGATATGGGCAATAAAGGCTGGCCCAGCCAGCGAAGCCCCACATCCTGTGAAAGAATAAAAAAAAAGGGGTGCAGGTAGAGGGGAGGGGAAGGGACAGCAGCAACTGGGAGCTGGAGTGTGGGAGGCAGGAGAACGTCACCATTAACCGAGGGCGAGCGGGAGAGAGAGTTCCAGCAACAGTTGTGGGGAGAGGCAGAGAGGATTGGCTTGGATGAAGCAGTGTTGGAGGGCAGGTGACCGGAGGGTGGGGAGAGTTTTGAAGAAATATTTGGGCAGGGACTGGTAGGGGGGTGGGGGGTAGTTAGAAGATGGAGAGAGCTGGAGTGAGCAGGGCGTCTCTGTGAAACTGGGTGCAGGTCGGAATTGGGAGAGTGGCTGTTTTGGATAAGGGATGCTCTGTTGGAATCAGAGTCAAGGAATGATTTCAAAAGGGAATTGGACGGGCACATGAGGGAATTAAACTTGCGGAGTTAGGGGGAATCGAGTGTGGGGAATGGGACTGGCTGGATTGCTCTGCAGCGAGCTAGCATGGACTCGATGGGCTGAGTGGCCTCCGCCTGTGCCATAACTGGCTCTATGACGGACCAGTTCAAAATCAAGATGTCACTCCCTTTTGCCCCCTTTTCCTTAATAATGGCAAGCTGTCAATTATGAAGTGTAACACGGTGTAGAAGATTCAACCAATTTCAGAGCTCTGCTCCCTGACCCAGTCAGAAAGGTTTCTGGTATCTGGATATTGCTTTCAGGTTTTTATCCATCTGTGTGTTGTCATTCCCCCTGTACAAGCCACACAAAGATGGATCTTCTGAGATCTTTAAGACGCGCAGCCTGTGGAGCCGCTGGTCTTTGTGTCATTAAAATCTCTCAGTCATCGTCAACAGCAACAACTCACATTTGTATCGCACCTTTAATCTGATTAAATATCGCAAAGCACTTTGCTGGAGCGTTGCAAGGCAAAATCGATCCGATCCGGCAGCCTTCCATCGGGTGAGACGATGGTTTGTGCTGGGGTGATCAGCTCCGTGTTAAAGCATCGCCTGGCGTGCCTCCAGAGACCCCACGCCGGCGTGGCAGCCTCGGCTGCGTTTGCTGCACCTGAGAAGGTGCACCATTCGCTGGCTTCCGTCTGCTCTGGTCTCTGTTGGCTGGCTGAGATTTCCTGTTCACCTCGCCTCTTCCAGCTCCCCTCCGAACAGTCGGCCTTCAGAAGCCCAGGCCGTCATCGTCTGGGTCAATGTCTGCCCCCTCCGTATCTTCAGAAGCCCAGGCCGTCGTCGTCTGGGTCAATGTCTGCTCCCTCCGTATCTTCAGAAGCCCAGGCCGTCATCGTCTGGGTCAATGTCTGCCCCCTCCGTACCTTCAGAAGCCCAGGCCGTCGTCGTCTGGGTCAATGTCTGCCCCCTCCGTATCTTCAGAAGCCCAGGCCGTCGTCGTCTGGGTCAATGTCTGCCCCCTCCGTATCTTCAGAAGCCCAGGTCATCGTCGTCTGGGTCAATGTCTGCCCCCTCCGTATCTTCAGAAGCCCAGGCCGTCGTCGTCTGGGTCAATGTCTGCCCCCTCCGTATCTTCAGAAGCCCAGGCCGTCGTCGTCTGGGTCAATGTCTGCCCCCTCCGTATCTTCAGAAGCCCAGGCCGTCGTCGTCTGGGTCAATGTCTGCCCCCTCCGTATCTTCAGAAGCCCAGGCCGTCGTCGTCTGGGTCAATGTCTGCCCCCTCCGTATCTTCAGAAGCCCAGGCCGTCGTCGTCTGGGTCAATGTCTGCCCCCTCCGTATCTTCAGAAGCCCAGGCCGTCGTCGTCTGGGTCAATGTCTGATACCTCCGTATCTTCAGAAGCCCAGGCCGTCGTCGTCTGGGTCAATGTCTGCCCCCTCCGTATCTTCAGAAGCCCAGGCCGTCGTCGTCTGGGTCAATGTCTGCCCCCTCCGTATCTTCAGAAGCCCAGGCCGTCGTCGTCTGGGTCAATGTCTGCCCCCTCCGTATCTTCAGAAGCCCAGGCCGTCGTCGTCTGGGTCAATGTCTGCCCCCTCCGTATCTTCAGAAGCCCAGGCCGTCGTCGTCTGGGTCAATGTCTGCCCCCTCCGTATCTTCAGAAGCCCAGGCCGTCGTCGTCTGGGTCAATGTCTGCCCCCTCCGTATCTTCAGAAGCCCAGGCCGTCGTCGTCTGGGTCAATGTCTGCCCCCTCCGTATCTTCGGAAGCCCAGGCCGTCGTCGTCTGGGTCAATGTCTGCCCCCTCCGTATCTTCAGAAGCCCAGGCCGTCGTCGTCTGGGTCAATGTCTGCCCCCTCCGTATCTTCAGAAGCCCAGGCCGTCGTCGTCTGGGTCAATGTCTGCCCCCTCCGTATCTTCAGAAGCCCAGGCCATCGTCGTCTGGGTCAATGTCTGCCCCCTCCGTATCTTCAGAAGCCCAGGCCGTCGTCGTCTGGGTCAATGTCTGCCCCCTCTGTACCTTGCTTCCAGGTGTCCTCGTGGTGAAGAAAGGAGGGTCCAGCAGGTCGTGACCCAGGGGCTAGTTTACCATATGGAAAGTCTTTGGTTCTATGGCAACCATCATCTAGCTAGTGAACATAGCTGAGCCATCACAGACATCATTCTCTTAGTAATGAGTGAAGGAATGGTGATATATTTCCAAGTCCCATGGACCATCGATCTGGTCGGGAGGAAACGACTCTCGGTGCTCTCCAGCCTGGGGATTCTGCTGCGGGGAGGCAGCTTCACCGTCTCCCAGGTTAAGGAGGTGGTGGGCGGGCGCCTCCTCGTAGCAGACGTAATGTACAAGAATGCTCCACTCCAGTTAATTAACGTCTACGCCCCGTCACAAGGGGCTGAGTGGCTGGAGGTTTTTCAGCAGCTCCCACAGCTGCTGGTGACCTCCAGGCCGGTCATTCTGGGCGGTGACTTCAACTGCATCATCGATGCAGCTGGACGATCCGGCAGGGCCGACAGCAGATTGGACGCTACGTCCAGATCCCTGATGGAAACAGTAAAGGATGCCAAGCTGCACGACGTCTTCAGCAACCCTGCGGACGGAGCGCAGCGTAGATACACCTGGTCGCGGCCTGACGGGTCATTCTGTTCCAGGATAGACTTCCTGTTTGTGTCCCGTGCATTCACAGTCTGATCCACCGAGGTCAAGACGGTGTTCTTCTCTGACCACTGCCTCCTACTGGCTGACTGTCACTTAGAGAAGGACCAGAAGGTGGGCAGGGGGGCATGGAAGCTAAATCTGAAACTGCTGACCACAGAGAACATTGAGGAGCTCAAGAGGGATTACAAAGGTTGGAGAGCCGTGAAACCCCACTTTGAATCACTGACACACTGGTGGGAAGCGATCAAGGGAAACATCAAGAGGTTTTTCATCCTCAAAGGCACCCAGAAAGCTAGAAAGGAACAGAGGGAAATGTCCCGACTCCAGAAAAACATGCAAAACCTGCTCTGGCTGCGGTCGATGGGGGTCGATGTCAAGGAGGAACTCCAAGAGGTGAAGAGCCAGCAAGCCTCGCTCTTTGCCTCGGAGGCCTCCAAGATCATCTTCCGTTCCAGAGTCAGCTCCGTGGAGCAGGATGAGACGTGCTCACGTTTCTTCTTCCAAAAGGTACACAGAGAGAGCTCTGTGATCAGCAGCCTGAAAGAAGAAGATGGCTCAGTAAAGTCATCACAGTCCGACATTGAGGATCAGCAAATCCTTCTATGCCAGATTATATGACGTGAAGCCCACAGACAGCACGGCCTCCCAGTCCTTCCTGTCCTCTATCACGGAGGTCTTAGACGACAGTACACGGGAGAGTCTGGACAAACCGCTAACTCCTGACGAACTGACTTAGGCCCTTGAGTCCTTCGAGAAGAGTAAAACTCCCGGAAGGGACGGCTTGCCGGCGGAGTTGTATTCGGCTCTGTGGGACTGGATCGGCCCAGACCTGCTGGAAGTGTACGAGAGTATGCTCCTGACCGGCAGTATGTCAGAATCCATGAGGAAAGGCATTATCACCCTCATCTACAAGCACAAGGGGGAAAGGGAGGAAATTAGAAATTGGCGACCCATTTCACTGCCACCCTGACCAGACCTGCACTGTGCCAGGCAGGAAGATCTCTGACAGCCTCGCGCTGCTCAGGGATACGATTGCCTATGTACAGGACAGGGGTGTGGACACCTGCCTCATCAGCCTGGATCAGGAGAAGGCCTTTGACAGAATATCGCACACATACATGGTGGATGTGCTCTCCAAAATGGAGTTTGGGGAGGGAATTCGCAATTGGATCCAACTGCTCTACACTATCATCAGTAGTGCAGTCTCAATCAATGGGTGGGAATCAGATAGCTTTCCTATTAACTCTGGAGTCAGGCAGGGCTGCCCTCTCTCGCCTGTTCTTTTCGTGTGTTGCATAGAACCCTTTGCTGAGTCCATCAGGAAGGATCCGGGCATAAGAGGAGTGACGATCCCAGGTAGTGGAGGCACTCAGATCAATGTCTCCCTGTACATGGATGATGTCGCCGTTTTCTGCTCGGATCCGCTGTCGGTGCACAGACTGATCCACATCTGCGACCAGTTTGAATTGGCCTCGGGAGCCAAGGTAAATCGTGGGAAGAGTGAGGCCATGTTCTTTGGGAACTGGGCTGACCGATCCTTTGTCCCCTTCACTGTCAGGGCTGACGGCCTGAAGGTGCTGGGGATATGGTTCGGAGGGACCAGGGCACGCGTTAGAAACTGGAAGGAGCGAGTGTCTACGGTGAAAAAGAAACTGGGCATGTGGGAGTGACGCTTCCTCTCCATTGTGGGTAAGAACCTGGTCATCAGGTGTGAGGCACTCTCGCTGTTGCTGTACGTGGCACAGGTCTGGCCTATTCCATAGCTTGGCTGGTGGTGAGAAAGGCCCTCCCTGTCAGATCCTTCCTACACGCCAGGAGTCTCACCCACTCCGCACGCTGACCTCGAGGTGGCTGTGGTGGGGAAGAGACCGTTGTTCACCTCCTTGTGGATCGTGTCTTTGCAAAAAGGTCTGGAGAGAGATGCAGTGTTTGCTGTCGAGGTTCATCCCGAGCAGTTCTGTGACACAGGACTCTATGCTCTACGGGCTGTTCCCAGGGACACACACCGAGACAAACATCAGCTGCAGCTGGAGGATCATCAACTCGGTGAAAGACGCTCTTTGTTCTGCCCGAAACTTGTTGGTCTTCCAGCGCAAAGAGTTGTCCCCGACCGAGTGTTGCAGACTGGCACATTCCAAGGTCCAGGACTACGTGCTGAGGGACGCACTAAAGCTTGGGGCAGCCACTGCAGAGGTGCAATGGGGAAAGGTCACTAAGACCTTTCTGATACGGTGCACCAAGGGACTGGGAACTGTTGAGAGCCCCTTGGGCTGTACAGCTCAAAATGAATGTGCATTAAATACTTTTATATTATAATTGTATTGAGGCACCTCAGACTGCAACATGATGTATGTTAATAACTCCAGTCCCATTGTCTGATTGTCTGTAATGACCATATTGAAATGATTGTAATATTCATTGATTGTATTGAAGAATCTCGAGATCCATGTGTAAAAGTTGAATCTGATTGTACTTTTGTGAGGGTGATTTTGAAATGCTTTGGAATGTTCTGCCAGATATTTTATGAATAAAGTATATTTTTCAAAAAAAGTATTATTTCCAAGTCAGGATGGTGAGTAGCTGGGAGGAAGTTCCCCTCCCTAACAGCACGGTGGGTGTACCTACACCACTGGTACTGCAGCGGTTCATGAAGGCGGCTCACCCCCTACCTTCTCGAGGGGCAATTAGGGATGGGCAATAAATGCTGGGCCCGGCCAGTGAAGCCCACGTCCCGTGAACGAATAAAAAAATATGTACATGCCGCTGGAATTAACACGATGCAGGGCCTCCGAGTGGGTGACCTGCTCCTGCTAAGAGATGCCAAGGATACTGTCTGAGACAGCGAAGGTGGAATCAGCATTTCCTCCTTCCTCACGAGTGTTGCCCAGGTCTCACCACTGCAGAGGAGCACATGCTGAGGACACAGGCTGGGCAGACTCGCAGTCAGGTTGCTGTTGTTCCGACCCTCTCTTACTCAGCTTGGACGTAACAACCGCAACTTTTGCAAGGCAGGAAACTGGCGGTAGAATAGAATCACGGAACACTTACAGCACAGAAGGAGGCCTTTCTGCCCATCCAGCCTGTGCTGGCTAACAAGAGCAATTTAGTTAGTCCCACTGTACCCCCACACCCCCGCTATCCTGGTGACACCCAGCAACATCCAGAGGTATGAGTGCAGATGGCTAAAAACCTAGTCAAAGAGGATGTTTTCATGGAGGGCTTAAAGGAGGAAGGTGTAGTAGAGAGGCAGATCCCAGAGTTAGGGGCATTACAGCTGAATGGTGTGTCCTTTGTGAAAATTGAAATTATTTTCTCATTCATTTTAACTTGCCTATCTAACTATTATGAGACAGCCTTTCAGTAAAGCTGAGGTGTTTAAAAATCCCAGAGGGAAGCTTTAAACAACTGTCATAACCTATATTTTTAAGTGGTATATTTGAGATGCAGCTCTAAATTCAGGAATCAGACCACCAGTTCTAGAGAGGTTTTATATTAAACAAAATGAAACATTTTACTAAGTTACAACCCATTAAACACATACACATGGCTACAAATTACTACAATCATAACTTTTAACAAATTCCCAAACTAATCTCCATTAAGACTTAACCAGACAGCAGGCAAAGCGTTTTCACTTTATGAATTCAAAATGAAGTTCCTTTCACTTTGGTTCCTGCTGAGACAATTGGAGTTTACAGGTTTTGATGTTTCATTGCCTCTGCCCTGAACACACAAAACTGCTGAAGTTATACCTGGCACAGCTCATTGAATGTAAATTCTCATTGTATCACCAGCCTCTTCTAACAATAAAACTCCTTTCATAGTATCAATTTTATTAGTAATATAAACACATTGCTTGGTCTCTGCTAGCTAGGTGGCGGTTTTCACCCTACTTCTTGAATGCTCCATTCAAAAAATGTACATACACTCTACCTCTCTTACATCGCAGAACTAGTACACATCAAAGCACCCAGACTAGCTGACTTTAATCCAATTAAGACACACCCACAGACTAACCCTCTATTTTAAAAGAAAAATTTTGTCCAATAATATTATCTACATTAACACTTCAGAATGCTTCAGTGCAGATGGATCTGGGTGTCCTCGTGCATGAATCAATGAAAGCTAGTATACAGGTACAGCAGGTAATAAGGAAGGCAATTAGAATTTTGGCATTTATTGCTAAAGGAATAGAGTATAAAATAGGGAAGTGTTGTTGCAACTGTACAAGGCATTGGTGAGACCACACATGGAGTACTGTGCACAGTTTTGGTCCCCTTACTTGAGGAAGGATGTAGTTGCATTGGAGGCGGTTCAGAGGAGGTTCACTAGATTGATTCCAGAGATGCGGGGCTTGTCTTATGAGGAGAGATTGAGCAGTTTAGGCCTATACTTGCTAGAGTTTAGAAGGATGAGAGGAGATCTAATTGAGGTATATAAGATGCTAAAGGGGATAGACAAAGTAGACGTGGAGTGGATGTTTCCCCTTGTGGGGCATTCTAGAATGAGAGGCCATAGTTTTAGGCTAATGGGTAGATTTAAATCAGAGATGAGGAATTACTTTTCTCAAAGGGTCGTGAATCTGTGGAGTTCACTACCTCAGAGTGCAGTGGATGCCGGGACGCTGAATAAATTTAAGAAGGAGATAGACAGATTTTTTAATTAGTAACGGGTTGAAATGTTATGGGGAGAGAGTGGGAAACTGGAATTGAGGCCGAAATGAAATCAGCCATGATCGTAATGAATGATGGGGCAGGCTCGAGGGGCTGAATTGCCCACTCCTGCTCCTAGTTCTTATGTTCTTATTAGTAGTTTCATGACACTAACACTGTACTGATTTAATTAAAATAAAATTTCCCAGCTATTCCTGCTGACGAGGGTTCTATGGCAGATCGGGGCAAAAAAAATCGGAGGCATTATACATAAAGATTAAAGTGACAAGGCATCGAATAATATTAAAGTGGCATCCCTGGGATAATATTTAGTTCCGGCCTTCACTGGTGAATCCTGCTCTGCTGCTCAGCGCTCTGCCCTGTGGTGAAAAGAGGAATTATAAGTGTCATTGCCTGTGCCTGCCACAAGGTGGGGAACACGAGCAACCCAAGGGCAAGATGACTCCAACCGAAATGGCTTCGTAAACCAAACCAACACCAATCCCAAATCTCAGGCTAGTTCACCAACCTTCACTTCTGTCAACCGCGCAGATCGCGTCTCTCCCCAAGACTGACTCAGCAACAACGTGAATGTATATCTCTACAGCCCCTTTAACTCAGTACTTTGGCTAAGGCACTTCACAGGAATTTGTGTGAAACAACATAAGGCACCAGATTCATACAGAGAACAAAATCTTGGTGAGAGGGGTAGGCTTTCAGGTGCATCTTAAAGGAGGAAAGTGAGAGAGGGAGGCGGAGAGAGGCGTAGGGAGGGAATTCCAGAGCCTGGGACCCAGGCAGCTGTAGGCCCGGCCGCCAATGGTGGGGCGATGGGAGTCGGGGGACGGTCAAGAGGCCAGGGCTGGAGGAGTGCAGAGATCAGGGAGGGTGTTGGGCTGAAGGAGGTTGAAGAGATAGGGAGGAATGAGGGGCACAGAGGGATTGGAAAGCAAGGATGAGAGTTTTAAAATCAAGATGTTGCTCGACTGGGAACCAATGCAGACGAGCGAGTTTTATTTTTATTCTCTCATGGGATGTGGGTGTCACTGACAAGGCCAGGATTTGTTGCCCATCCCTAACTGCCCTTGAACTGAGAGGCCTGCTTGGCCATTTGGTCAATTATTGGCACTCAGTCAGAGTGATGTGGGGTTCGTCCCCACTCCAGGGCTTCAGGAAACCCCAGCTCCTTTCTCTTTCCCTCTCTCTCTCTCTCTCTCTCTCTCTCTATCTCTTTTTCTATTTTTCCCTCCGTCCGTCTGGGTTCAGCCAATGCCGTACCGACCAGGACATCGATCTGGCATCCTCTGCCCACTCTGGCCCAGCGGGTGACACTCTTGCCTCTGACGCAGGAGGTCCCACTCCCGAGGCTTGAGCGTAAAATCCAGTTTGAACCTCCCAGCGCAGTACCGAGGGAGTGCGGCACGGTCAAACGCGACCCTCTCGAGTGGACGTCGGACCTTAACCCCGCTATGGCAAAGAGCAGCAGCTGACATCGCCAAAAGCACGCCGACGGCCCACTCGCGGGATCTTGCTGTGTGCAACATAAATGCCGTGCTTGCTTACGGCAACAACACCTCAAATCACTTCAGCCCACGTGGAGTGCTTCCGGAAGTTTCTTCAGAAAACCGGCGCCCGCAAGGGAGTACTTGAGGCAGGTGGCAAAGACGCGCTTGGTGGATAAGAACATGAGGGAGAGGGGGATAGAGGGGTTTGTTGATGGGGCTGGGTGAAGTGGAGGGGGTGGCGGTGGGAGGGAGCTCATGTGGAACTGAAACTGAAACGACCTGTTTCTTGTAAACTCCAACCCGCTTGGCGATGTGCACTATATAACTGCCTGTCAGCTGATGCACTGTAAGGTCAATTTTCTGCTCCTAATGCTTACAGGAAATGACAAACCCCAAGGCAGTGATATTCTGTCCATTTGTTTCAAGTCAACATCGGGCTAATGGTCTGAGGCTCAGCGGCCCATGGGACAGCACTCGTTCGCCAATAGGCTAAGGATTAGCAGAAGGACTTTAGATCACAATTCACTTAGTATCTGATGGGCAAGGAAAGGACTCATGACATATGTTCCCTGGAATTTAGAACACTGGGAGGGGAATCTCACTGAAATGTATAAAGTTCTTCGAGGCCCAGAGAGGGTTGGCGCAGAGAGGATGTTTTCACTGGCCGGAGACTCTTGAATGCTGGGGTCAAATCCTCAGGATAAGGGGGCAGCCATTTTGGACTGAGTTGAGGGGAGATGTCTTCACTCAGAGGGTTGTGAACCTTTGGAATTCTCTACCCCAGGGAGCTGTGGCTGCTCCATCATTGGGTATGTTCAAGGCAGAGGTCCATAGATTGTTGGGATTTGAGAAGGAAAGACTTGCATTTATATAGCGCCTTTCACAAGCACCAAATGTCTCGAAGCGCTTCCCCGCCAATGAAGTACTTCTGAATTGCAGTTCCTCTTGCAATGTAGGAAATGCAGCTGCCAATTTGCGCACAGCAAGCTCCCACCAACAGCATTGCAATAATGATGAGGCAAGCTGTGCTAATGACATTGGCTGCAGGATAAATATTGGCTGGGATACTGGGGAGAACATCGCTGTGAATAGCGGCAGTGGGATGTTTTATGCCTAGGTGTGTGGGGGGGGGGTTATGGGGGGTGGGGGGGGGGTTGTGGGGTGGGTTTGGGGGGCAGACAGGGCCTCAATCAAACATCTCAGCTGAAGAATGGCACCGCCGACAGTGCAGCACTCCCTCAGTACTGCAGTGGCGTGTCCAGCCTCTGGAGCGGAATTCGAACCCAGAGGCGAGCGTGGTTCACGGGATGGGGGAATTGTCAGAAACCCTCCGTGTGCACACAGGGAGATTGCAAAGTGCTTTGCAAGATGGATAACTGGGAAGTAGAGGGAGAGAGAGAGAGGGAGTGGAAAAGTGGGGGGGGAGGAGGGTCGAGGGATCTCTGAACCCCAGCTGCACTTTTCGTTCTCCTGCTCTTTCACATTTGAGATCATTGACTAACCTCCCCCACATCCCACCACCACCCCAAGCCGCAAAACACCAGAGTACAGTCTCGCTCATCTCTTCATTCATAAATAGGGACAGGAAGCTCTGTTACAGTCAAGCAATGACTGTCTCCAACAAGAGAGATTCTAACCATCGCCCCTTGACGTTCAGTGGCCTTACCATCACTGAATCCCCCACTATCAACATCCTAGGCGGTTACCATTGACCAGAAACTGAACTGGACCAGCCATATAAATACTGTGGCTACAAGAGCAGGTCAGAGGCTGGGAATCCTGCGGAGAGTCACTCACCTCCTGACTCCCCAAAACCTGTCCACCGTCTACAAGGCACAAGTCAGGAGTGTGATGGAATACTCCCCACTTGCCTGGATGAGTGCAGTTCCCACAACACTCAAGAAGCTCGACACCATCCAGGACAAAGCAGCCTGCTTGATTGGCACCCCATCCACAAACATTCACGCCCTCCACCACCGACGCACAGTAGCAGCCGTGTGTGTACCATCTACAAACGCTGCAGTGACTTACCACGGCTCCTTCAACAGCACCTTTCAAACCCACAACCACTACCATCTAGAAGGACAAGGGCAGCAGACACATGGGAAACACCACCACCTGGAAGTTCCCCTCCAAGTCACTCACCATCCTGACTTGAAAATATATCGGCCGTTCCTTCACTGTCGCTGGGTCAAAATCCTGGAACTCCCTTCCTAACAGCACTGTGGGTGTACCTACACCACATGGACTGCAGCGGCTCAAGAAGGCGGCTCACCCACCACCATCTCAAGGGGCAATTAGGGATGGGCAATAAATGCTGGGCCCAGCCAGCGATGCCCCACATCCTGTGAGTGAATTAAGGAAAATACTGAGGTATTTGCAGGCAGCGCTTGCCCTCTCTGTGCTTTCTCAGTAAGCGTAGTTTTAGAGCCGTGTGCAGTTACTCCTCCCCCCAAGCAGGGAGAGTTTCAGGTCGGCGGGTGCTTTTCCCTCCGAGTCACGTGGGTTGTGGGTTCAAGTCCCACTCCAGCCACCTGGACACAAAACCCTGGGCCGACACCGGCGGGGCAGAGATTCCTGCTCGTTGGGTGGGTATACGCCCGACACGACCGGGCGTAAAAACGACCCGCGATATTTCGGATCGGCGGGCGCTGTGGGAGTTGGCAGCGCGCCCGCTGACAGTGAAAAGGCCGACTGAGGCCATTAACAGCCCAATGGGTTTCTATCCCTTGCTGCCTGTCCAGCCTTACTCTGGGCGGGCGGGTGAAAAGGCCCAAGCGGCCTTTGCACTTTCTTGGCGAAACCTCGTCCACGGGGCGGGAGGAGGTTTCCATTCGTCACTCAGAAAGAATTAAAACCTTTTGCGCCAATTTCTGACATGGACCCCCTGCTCCACGGGATGGAGTCACGTTGGGGGTGGGTGGGGTGGGGGGGAGGTGTTTCGCGACATCTCACAATGCTTTTATTTTTCACTTTCCAGACTGCTCATCGCCCCGAGGCAGCTCTGCGCCCCCGCCACCCCGGGAGCTTTTCCAGCGGGCACTGGCGGGCAGGTGCCAAGTTCCCCGCTCACTCTTCCCCCCCTTCTCCCCCCCACCACCCCCCTCACGCACACACATTTCTTGCTGGGCGGGGCTTCCGTCGTGAAATCGCGGTTCGGCCCCCTGACCCCCCCCCCCCCCACCCCACCCCACAAGCCTGCCTGGCGAGGGCAAAATTCTGCCCATAGCGCGGTACTGAGGGAGTGCTGCACTGCCTGAGGTGCTGAGGTCTTACCAAGGCATTCAACTTGAGGCCCTGTCTACCCTTTCAGACGGGTGTAAAAGATCCCGTGAGCCGCTGTTTCGAAGGAGAGCGTGGGGGGTGGGGGGCGGGGGGGGTGAGTTATCCCCAGCGTCTTGGCCAACATTCATCCCTAAAGACAAGTTATCGGATCGTTTCCGCGTTCCAGTTCGCGAGGTCAAATCAAAATGCTGCCGACGCCGGGAACCTGGAACGGAAAATGGAAAAGAATGCTGGGAACGGCTCAGCGGGTCTGGCCGGCGTCTGCTGGTGGGATCTTGCTGTGCCGCTGCCAGCTGCAACATCAGGGACACCCTGAGGCTGCGAAAGGCGGCGCCGCATCCCGGTGCCAGGACAGAGGGTGGGTGAATGCTGACTCCTGCCGGCGTGGGTCAGACCGTGCGGGCGCTGCCCATACTGACCGGGCAGCCCTCCCGGGGTTGCCCATGCCTGCGGCAGCGCGGGTTCCAGGCTGGAGTGGGGGTTGGGGTGGGTGGGCGGGTTGGTGGGTGGGGGGGTCAGGGGCGGTGTAGGGTGGGTGGCGGGATGCTGCTGGTGGCCAAAGGGTTAAATGAAATTGAGCGTAAGTGCCTAGGAGCCCAAACTGAAGGGCAGTCGATAAGTGAAGACAGCTGGACAGGGAGAGGACTCCGCAGTTTTGTAAGCTGACAGCTGTGCCGTACAGCTCATGCCTAGAATGTGGATTGCGACAGACACTCAATACCGGGGGCGGGGGGGGAGCTGGTCTCTCACTAAGCCATAAGACCCTGAGAATATCAGCCACACAGACTCTGCCCTCCCGCCCTCCCCAGCCCCCAGCCAGTGCCAGCTCCGCTTCTGGTATTATTCATTGCCCAGGCTCACACTGGGACACCGAATCACACAATCTTAACCGCACCAGAGGAGGCCGTTCAGCCCGTCGTCTCTGCGCCGGCTCTCCGAATGAGCTAGTGCCGTTGGCCTGCCTTTTCCCCGGATCCCTGCACATTGTCTCCATTCAAATAGTCATCCAATGCCCCCTGGAATGCCTCGATTGAACCTGCCTCCACCACATTTCCAGGCAGCGCATTCCAGACCCCAACCGCTGACGTGAAAAAGCTTTTTCAAATGTGCTTCTCTTGTAAATCACTTTAAATCTGTGACTCTCGTTCTTAAACTTTTTTACGAGCAGGAACAGTTTCTCCCTATCTACTCTGTCCAGCCCCCTCATGATTTTGAACATCTCTATTAAATCTCCTCTAGCCTTCTCCTCTCCAACGAGAACAGTCCCACCCTCTCCAATCTATCCTCATAGCTGAATGTTTCTCATCCCTGGAACCATTCTTGTAAACATCTTCTGCACTCTGTACAATATGTTCACATTCTTCCTATAATATGGTGCCCAGAACTGTACACAATATTCCAGCTGAGGTCTAACAAGTGTCTTATATAAATTCAGCATAACCTCCCTGCTCTTGTACTCTCTGCCCCTATTAATAAAGCCCAGAATACCATATGCTTTATTAACTGCTCTCTCCACCTGTCCTGCCGCCTTCAATGATCCATGCACAAATACACCCGGGTCTTTCTGCTCCTGCACCCCCTTCAAAATTTCACCCCTTATTGCCTCCTCTTTCCATGGAATGAGCTTGAATAGTGTGTGCGCTGTGGGCTATTCAACTGCAAGGGGCATTGCCATCCCACCCAATCCTGCCCTCAATGAGCACTCACACACACACACACACACACACATACACACACACACACACACACAGACAGTCACACACACACACAGACAGTCACACACACTTACACACACACTCACACAGACACACACAGTCACACTCTCACACACTTACACACACACGCTCACAGACACACAGTCACACTCTCACACACTTACACACACACGCTCACAGACACACAGACAGTCACACTCTCACACTCTCACACACACACAGTCACACTCACACACTTACATTCACGCTCACACACACGCAGTCACACTCACACACACTCACTCACACACACACACACACACACATACACACACACACTCTCACACATGCACACACACTCACTCACACTCACAGTCACAAAATCACACACATGCACACATACACACACACTCACATGCATACACACTCACATACACGCACATGCACAGACACACACACATGCTCACACACTAACACACACTCTCACATGCACACACACACACACACACACACACACACAAAATGTTTCCAACTGAGGCCTTAGAACATTATAGAGTGGGACCCCTGGTAGTTTTTTTCACCTCCCCCATCTTTCTCCTGGCCTGAAGTTCTGAGGCCAATTACAAAGTTCCTGCTGGGATCAGTGGACAGAGCAGGGGCCCCCAATCTGGAATCTTCCAATCTGGGATCTTCTGTCCCTACTCCAGTCGCTACATTTGTCCCCTGAAAATTCAGTGTCACTTCATTTTTTGATGTCCCAATTTTCCTGGTAGAGTCAGGAGTATATGAGACGGGGCTGAAGGCCCATTATTGAGACACATAACGTCTGCAGGTAGGAATATTGTCTTCCTCTTCATATCCAGTGAGAGATTTTGAAAGCAGAGAGAGATGCTCAGAGAAAGAAAAACAGAGCGAGAGACAGAGCAAGACTAAGGGGTATATGGAGCGCAAGAGACAGAAAGATCCTTACCCGAAGATGCGAGGGAGAAATGTGGAGAAAGTGAGCGAGACACTAACAGAAAGAGAGAATGTCAGAAATAGATGATGTGTAAAAGGGAGAGGGAGACAGGAAGGTACGAAGGAATGCAGAAGGTGAGAGACACTTGAGGAGACGCAAGGAGGGAATGGGACATAGAGAGAAAGGCATTCAGACTGAGGAGGTGAGGGAACAGAGCGAGAGAGATAAGAGTTAAAGTGAGAGACAGAGAGGAGGAGAGAGCAAGAGGGATAGGTGATAAAGAGAGTATGTATAGAGATGGTGAGATATCTAGAGAGAGGACAACAGACCTTGTGTGGGGCAGTTTAACTTTACCTTGGGGGTTGAGATGAAGTTAGAAAGACCATAGACAGCTGCCAATGAGAAGATAATCTGCTTTATTGATATCAGTCAAGGGATAAATATTGACCAGGAAACTGTGAGATTATTTCTTTTATGTCCACTTGAGAGGGCAGACAGCAACTCAGTTTAACATTTCAACCAAAAGACAGCACCTCTGACAGTGCAGCACTCCCTCGGGGGTGGGGGGTGGGTGTTATATACTGGGGCCTCTGGGACTTCCTCATGATCTTCTGACTAATAGTCGTTTGGTGGTACAGATCTTGAGTGTTGCTGAAAAAAAGAGATGTGTCAAAACTTTCCATCTTGCACTCATCAGGACACTTTGCAAGAATAAGGGGAAAACAACAATTTATACTGTATGTGAGGAGAGTGCACTCTCTTCACATACAGTATAAATTGTTGATCTTCTGACTCAGAGGCGAGTCTACGATCCACTAAGCCAAGGCTTATAACGGCCTGGCAGTTTGCCGGCTGATATTTAGCTCCTGAAACAGTTCCTGGTGCCACCCCCCGCTTCCACGTCTGTGCATGAAGCCTGGACACTGGGTTCATCAATGCTTTGAGCTCTCTCTATTTACAAGCCAAGGAGGTTGCACTGCATGATCTCAACCTTTAACTCTGGATAGCTGCACACTGTCTCCTCCAGGCCTTCTGTTTATGGCCAGGCCGTGTGTCTCCTCATTTCTGCCACGTCGATGTAACTTGAATTCCTCCTGTCTCCATTCACATGCTTATTTGGCTGCAATTCTAGACAAGAGCTTGTTACATCTTTCCCCACATTATCCAACACATCAGGAGAATGTTTCATTATGTTATGCTTCCTTCCATCTCTCTTTCCTTTCTCTTGGGGCCCTTAGTCCCTGTCTTCCCTCCTTCCTGTCAGCAGTTCAGTTTCTGGGACACAGTTGTAGATTGGCTACAATTGGTTATACCTGGATTATAACGGGATTATAACTGGTTTTAACTGGATTAATAATCGGGGAGATATAAATTCATATCTCACTGTGGCAATTTGTGAATGAAATAAAGCTGGAAGTTGGGAAGTTAATATTGGTATTGGCAGCCAAGATTGTTGTTAAAAACCCATCTAGTTCACTAAATACCTTTTAGGGAAGGAAATCTGCCATCCTTACCTGGTCTGGCCTACATGTGACTCTAGACCCACAACAACGTGGTTGACTCTTAACAACTGCCCCTCTGAAATGGCCCAGCAAGACACCCAGTTCAAGGGCAATTAGGGATGGGGCAACAAATGCCAGCCTTGCCAGCGACACCCACACCCCATGAAAGAATAAAGAGGAAGTCAGGGGTTGTTGCTGATTGGATCAAACTCAGCCAATGAAAAATTGAAAGCCAGAAATGGTAACCATGGCAACTATCACTGATTGTCGGAAAAACCTATCTGCTTCACTAATGTCCCTTTAAGGAAGGAAATCTGCTGCCCTTACCCGGTCTGGCCTACATGTGACTCCAGACCCACAGCAAAGTGGTTGACTCTTAACTGCTCCCTGAAATGACACACAGTTGGCATGAAGGTGGCTCAGCACCACCACTTTCTGGATAGGCAATAAATTCTATCCTTCTCCAGTGGGTCTCTGCTCTGAACAGTGCTATATAAATGCAAATCTTTCTTTATTTCTCACTATAAGATGTTACATTTCAGGCTGTCACTCCTCAGGGCTTTGATCTGGGAGCCAGTATAGGTCGTACGAACATGCGAGTTAGGAACAGGAGTAGGTCTCTTGGCCCCTCGAGCCTTCTCCGCCAATCAATGAAATCGTGGTTCATCTGATTGTAACCTCAACTCCCCGTTCCCGCTACCCCCGATAGCCTTTTACCTCACTTGTATATCAAGAATCTATCTACCTCTGCCTTAAAAATATTCAAAGACTCTCCTTCCACCAACTTTTGAGGAAGAGAGTTCCAAAGAGTTCCCTCTGATAGAAAAAAATTCTCCTGATCTCTGTCCTAAATGGGCAACCCCTTATTTTTAAACAGTGACCCCTAGTTCTAGATTCTCCCACAAGAGGAGACACCCTTTCCACATCCACCCTGTCAAGACCCCTCAGGATCTTAAAGGTTTCAATCAAGTCGCCTCCTCTTCTAAACTCCAGTGGATACAAACCTAGTCTGTCCAACCTTTCCTCATAAGACAACCTGCCCAATCCAGGTATTAGTTTAGTAAACCTTCTCTGAACTACTTAGTGAGCAGAGGTGTGATGGATGAACAGGACTTGGAATGAGTTAGGATGCGGGGGAGGAGTAGCAGAATTGGGTGAGTTGCAGTTGTTGATGTTGCTGAAAAAAAGAGACATGTCGAAGCTTTTTGTCTTGCACTCATCAGGACATCTCGCAAGGATACCAATATGGGGGGAAAACAACAATTTATACTGTATGTGAAGAGAGTGCTGATTGGTTTTCAAGTGGACGCTGATTGGTAGAGGTGTTGCCATGGGGAATGCACCAGTGATGGTGACTTACAGTTAACTGCCAAGCATTGTTTGAAATTTAAACCAGGCGGCTTGACCCTGATTGGTCAAGCCATTGCCCTGAGGGATGAGGCATTGCCCTGGCCAGTTGATGATATCTAAGCTTACGAGTATGTTTATAGCAACAATATAATTAACGGACAGTGTGTACCCCTCCCTTTCTCCCGTGGTTGTAAGTGTTTGTGGAACGGCACTGGCGGTCACTATGTTCAGGAGGGAAGCAGGGAGGTTAGTGCAAGGACCCAAAAAAAAGGGTCAAGCTATGAGCTGCCGGGTCTCGGAGCTGCGGTGACTTTGTGCGATCATAAGTCCATTTTTTCTCCCTCAGCTCTTTTCCTTCCTCAACTGTTAACGCGGCTGGAACTAGCCACTGAATTTCCAGGCTGACAAAGCAGGCAATTCCAGACCAACTTATCTGAGAAGAGCAGGAGAGGGGATTCTGTTACACATGGGTGTTATAAAAAGAGAGACTGAACCATTCAAACATGCGGGTTGACATTTATTACTGGAGCTATTTTTAGTTCCCATCTTGTGAGGAATGTTTCCCCTGATGGACTGGGGCTGTGTGAAGGCTTTATTCCATATCTGCACTCTTCAACAGCAACAGCCAGAGCAGTGCGGCTTGCATTTAAATAGCGCCTTTGAAGTTGGGCGCTTCGATGGAGCGTTCCCAAATGATATTTGGCCCTGAGCCACATGAAGAGATATTCAGGCAGGTGATCAAATGCTTGGTCAAAGAGGTTGATTTCAAGGAGCATCTTAAAGGAGCAGGGAGAGGGCGGGGAGGTTCAGGGAGGGAATTCCAGAGTTTAGGGCCCAGGCAGCTGAAGGCCCCGCCGCCAATGCATCTTTAGGGGCTGGATTTTACCAGCCCCTCCGCTTTCAAATCCCGCTAGCAGAGGAGTGTCAAATTCAGCCTCATGTCTTTGTGTATGTTCCGGGGAGTATGTGTGTGTGTGTCTGTGCATGTGTGTTATGTGTTTCTGTTGGGGTGTACATGTGTGTGTGTGTGTGTATGCATACGTGTGTGACCGCGCATGTGTTAGCTACCAAGGTACTTTCAAAGTGTCGTCACAGTTGTAATGTAGGAAATGCGGCCGTCAAGTTGTGCACAGCAAGATTCCACAACTAGAAGTGACCAGGTTGATTAAAGGGTAAATATTGTCCATGATGCACACCCCTCCTGTTCTTCAGAACAGTTCCATGGGATCCTTAATATCCGCCTGAGCCGACAGCTGAAAGACAGCACCACCGACAGTGCAGCACTCTCCTCAGTACTGGCACCGGGATCTTTATGCTCACTTGGCCAGAGTGGGAGGTGAACCCTTAACCTTCAAGACTAGTAGCCAAAGAGGGCTACACACTGAGCCAAGGTTGACACATGCTGTCATCTGGTAGATGGTAAGTTAAGCATATGGGCAACAGTCCAATGGAGGAACAGCTTCCATTACTGTGACATCAAAATGCTTGCGATCTGGGGCATAGGGCTGGCATGGACTGGCATGGTCAGTGTGTGCTTTGGATGGGCATTCCAATATTGGCATCACTCAGCAAAAGGATGCCAATGTGTGCATACACACAGAGCTGGGAATACCACAGGACAGCTGTGGTTTTAGAGAGAGGGCAGGGTAGCAGACACACAGTACAAGTGGAACTCAGGGCACGGGCCCCATTAAAGGCAGATGCCTGCCGGCTTAACGTGAAATGGGAGAGGGATTAAAACCAGCATAACGAGACGGACCTTTCAGTCCCAAGGCAACTGCTCAAAGCCCAGCAACTGGCTGAGCCTTCATCACGGGCTAGGTCCCAGAGAACAAACTGTTTCTCTGTGTTGAGATGGCTGCTGATGACAGGGGAGTTACAGCTGCTCGAGGCATCCCAAGGTTAGGGAGAGAGAAAGGTCATGAGGGCTCCTGCTCCCTGTGGTTTTCACTGAGCTCCTGGTGTGTGGATATGGGTGGGTGGGGTTGGGGTGGGGTGTTGGTTGGGGGAGGGCAGTGGGATGGGGGGCCCCCAGTTGCGACAGAAAAGGCACCAATAAATTTCCAGCGGAGAAATTCCAGGACGAGCATTGGATGTCATGGAAAAAGAAAATAACTGATCTCATTGAGGGGTTTGAGTTACCCTGTTAAGACAGCGCAGAGGGAGCTTTACTCTGTATCTAACCCCGTGCTGTACCTGCCCTGGGAGTGTTTGATGGGGACAGTGTAGAGGGAGCTTTACTCTGTATCTAACCCCGTGCTGCACCTGTCCTGGGAGTGTTTGATGGGGACAGTGTAGAGAGAGCTTTACTCTGTATCTAACCCCGTGCTGTACCTGTCCTGGGAGTGTTTGATGGTGACAGTGTAGAGGGAAATTTACTCTGTATCTAACCCCGTGCTGCACCTGTCCTGGGAGTGTTTGATGGGGACAGTGTAGAGGGAGCTTTACTCTGTATCTAACCCCATGCTGTACCTGTCCTGGGAGTGTTTGATGGGGACAGTGTAGAGGGAGCTTTACTCTGTATCTAACCTCGTGCTGTACCTGTCCGGGGAGTGTTTGATGGGGACAGTGTAGAGGGAGCTTTACTCTGTATCTAACCCCGTGCTGTAGCTGCTCTGGGAGTGTTTGATGGGGACAGTGTAGAGGGAGCTTTACTCTGTATCTAACCCCGTGCTGTACCTGTCCTGGGAGTGTTTGATGGGGACAGTGTAGAGGGAGCTTTACTCTGTATCTAACCCCGTGCTGTACCTGTCCTGGGAGTGTTTGATGGGATATTGTAGAGGGAGCTTTACCCTGTATCTAACCCCGTGCTGTACCTCTCCTGGGAGTGTTTGATGGGGACAGTGTAGAGGGAGCTTTACTCTGTATCTAACTCCGTGCTATACCTGTCCTGGGAGTGTTTGATGGGGACAGTGTAGAGGGAGCTTTACTCTGTATCTAACTCCGTGCTGTACCTGTCCTGGGAGTGTTTGATTGGGACAGTGTAGAGGGACCTTTACTCTCTATCCAACCCCGTGCTGTACCTGTCCTGGGAATGTTTGATGGGGACAGTATAGAGGGAGACGCACTCTGTATCTAACCTCGTGCTGTACCTGCCCTGGGAGTGTTTGATTGGGACAGTGTATAGGGAGCTTTACTCTGTATCTAACCATGTACTGTACATGTTCTGGGAGTGTTTGATGGGGACAGTGTAGAGGGAGCTATATCCTGTATCTAAGTCCCTGCCGTATCTATCCTGGGAGTGTTTGCAGCTACCATTGGTACTCCAAGTGGGTAAGCGTCACATTCTGCAGTATTAACACCCTCACTGTGAACGTGCACCAAATCCACATTCCCAAAAATTATAAATTTGACCTTAGGCTGTATCATGGAGGCATTGCCCTTCGAAGAAGGAGAAAGGAAGGGCAATGTGTTCTGGCCGGGCAGAAATGACCGCAACATCTGGCCGCTGCCCCAGATGGGACCTCTGCACGGCGAGCTGGGAATAGCCCTGACCTTTCAGCCGGCCCGTGACCCCGCTCCCTCTCACCTGTGCTGCAACCAGTTGTCGTCCTGCTTCTGGCGGCTCCAGTCTTACACGCCGTGTGTGTGTGTGTGTGTGTAAATCCAGCGAGACGGGGACCGGTGATCAGGTTTCAAGCTGCATTACACATTCGCATTTTCTTGCAGGCTGCCCATTCCTTCCCTGTACCCTCGCTGCTTTTTTTGTGTGTGTGCGTGTGTGTGCGGCATTACTCTGGGACTTGTCTGTTTGACGTTGCTTTATGTTTTGCAGAACTTGAGACTGGTTTTCCAAGTGCGGGTTACATCACCATACAGTCACTGCAGCACTGCTCTGTGCAGCTTATTCTCCGCTCGAAAGAATTATTCCCGATGGAGTTTAGAAGGACGAGGGGGGATCTGATTGAAACTTACAGAATGCTGAAAGGCCTGGATAGAGTGGACGTGGGGAAGATGTTTCCATTAGTAGGAGAGACTAGGAACCAAGGGCACAGCCTCAGAGTAAAGGGAAGACCTTTTAGAACAGAGATGAGGAGAAACTTCTTTAGCCAGAGAGCGGTGAATCTATGGAATTCATTGCCACAGAAGGCTGTGGAGGCCGGGTCATTGAGTGTATTTAAGACTGAGATAGATAGGTTCTTGATTGGTAAGGGGATCAAAGGTTACGGGGAGAAGGTGGGAGAATGGGCTTGAGAAACTTATCAGCCATGATTGAATGGCGGAGCAGACTCGATGGGCTGAATGGCCTAATTTCTGCTTCTATGTCTTATGACCTTATTGTCTTATGGTTTCCCAATATGTACTTCTGAAGATCAACGTGCTGTTCAGGAACACACATCAGTCCTGAAGATTAGGACCTGGTGATATGAGTCACAGTGCTTGGGGAGGTGAAACTCATGTGCGCAGTCCTTCACTACAAAAACAAAAATACCTGGAAAAACTCAGCAGGTCTGGCAGCGACACAGTTAATGTTCCGAGTCCGTATGACTCTTCAACAGAACTACTAGAGTCCTTCACTACCTTGGTCAGAGGAGTGCTAAAATTCTACAATGCGGACATTTATGTGAGGAGTAATTCGGAGTAGGTGAAAGGTTTTCCCCACTAACCAGCAAGCCCTTGTGGAAATTACGACAGGCGGGGCAGGGCAGGTGGGAGGTTCCATCACACTGACATGGTCAAATAGCTGCTGGCAGACATTGTCCAAAACCACAGATCAGAATTGGTCACCTAGGTGAGGAATAACCGCCCCCCCCACCCCACCCAACCCCCACTCCCCCTGTAAACTTTGGCCCCAAACTCTGCCGCCCATAACCGAACCCGTGTCTAGTCCCGTTCTCCCCTCGCCCCTGTGTGCGCTGAGCTACCCGATCAGCAGCTCAAGCGCCAATCCCTCCATGGCCTCGCCCCCCTCCCTATCTCTGCAATCTCCTCAAGTCCCCACAACCCTCCGAGATCTCTGCACTCCTCCAATTCTGGCCTCTTGAGCAGCCCCCGATTTTAATCGCTCCACCATTGGCGGCTGGGCCTTCAGCTGCCTGGGCCCCAGGCTCTGGAATTCCCTCCCCTAAACCTCTCCTCCCCTCTCTCCTCCTTTAAAGAGGTTCCCATCTCTTTGACCAAGATTTTGGCCACCCCTCCCAATAGCCCCTTACATGTCTCCATGTCATGTTTTGTTTTATAATGCTTTGGTGAGGCGCCTTGGGATGTTTTATTATGTTAAAGGCACTATGTTTTTGTTTGACATGCATAATGTTGGGCGATTGTCTGGCCCGTGGAGAAGTAAAGCTGTTAAAAACGGAACTCACAACAACACGACAAGGCTCAGATCTGAAGCCCTCACAAGTTTAGAATTAGTCCAATACAATGGGGGGGGGGGTCTGTTACTTCTGCTCAGGTTTCTCCGCAGCTGTCCTGAAGCTGCTTTAGTTCAGGCCCACATGACTCCTTGACTACGAACAGCTGACACCCACCCCCCCACCACCCCCCACCCTCCTCCAACTCGGTCAGACAAGCTGCCGAACATGCCAATGCACAGCGGGGCCTAACTGTGAGGCCCCTGACCCACCCCATCCCCCACCCTCCCCACCCACCCCCCCCCCACCCCCGTCACCCAGTCCCCAAGGTTAAATACAAACATGGATAATCCATTCCAGCGAGCAGTCCTTATAAGGAAATGGTAGTTCATGTAGCAAATATTTGCATTGACAAGCACTCCTCAACCCCCCCAACCCCCCACCTCCCCCCCCACCCCACTTATAATCTACCCATGGAACAAGAGGGAAAAGATGAATTTCCCAAACAAGCCTCTCGCCAACATATGTAGGTTCCAGTGACCAGAATGGCCTGGATAAAAAGGAGCAAGAAAGAGAGACTTGCATTTATATAGCAACTTTCACGGCCACTAGATGTCTCAAAGCGCTTTACAGCTAATGAAGTAGACATAGAAAGATAGAAACTAGGAGCAGGAGGAGGCCATTCGGCCCTTCGAGCCTGCTCCGTCATTCATTATGATCATGGCTGATCATCCAACTCAAAAGCCTGCTCCCGCTTTCTCCCCATACCCTTTGATCCCTTTCGTCCCCAAGAACTATATCTAACTCCTTCTTAAAAACATACAATATTTTGGTCTCAACTACATTCTGTGGTAGAGAATTCCACAGGCTCATCACTCTCTGGGTGAAGACATTTCTCCTCATCTCAGTCCTAAATGGTCTACCCCGTATCCTCAGACTGTGACCCCTGGTTCTGGACTCCCCCACCATCGGGAACATCCTTCCTGCATCCTGTTAGAATTTTATAGGTTCTATGAGATCCCCCCTCATTCTTCTGAACTCCAGCGAATATAATCCTAATTGACTCAATCTCTCCTCCTATGTCAGTCCCGCCATCCCAGGAATCAGTCTGGTAAACCTTCGCTGCACTCCCTCTACAGCAAAAACATCCTTCCGCAGATAAGGAGACCAAAACTGCACACAATATTCCAGGTGTGGTCTCACCAAGGCCCTGTACAATTGCAGCAAGACATCTCTGTTCCTGTACTCGAATCCTCTGGCTATACCATTTGCCTTTTTTACCGCCTGTTGCACCTGCATGCTTACCTTCAGCGACTGGTGTACAAGGACACCCAGGTCTCGTTGCACATTCCCCTCTCTCAATTTATAGCCATTCAGATAATAATCTGCCTTCCTGTTTTTGCTACCAAAGTGGATAACCTCATATTTACCCACATTATACTGCATCTGGCATGCATTTGCCCACTCACTCAGCTTGTCCAAAGTACTGTTTGAAGTGTGGGCACTGTTGTAATGGAGGGAACGCAGCAGCTGATTTGCGCACAGCAAGCTCCCACAAACAGCAACGGGTTGATGACCAGGTCATCTGTTTTTTTGTGATGTTGATTGAGGGATAAATATTGGCCAGGGGATCTCTCACATCCACCCCTGAGCAGGTAGCTGAGGCCCTGGTTTAGCATCTCATCCAAAAGACAGCACCTCCAACAGTGCGGCCCTCCCTCAGTACTGGCACTGGGTGTATCAGCCTTAAGTTTTTGAGCTCAAGAGTGGACTTGTACCTGCAACTTTGTGACGTGGAGATGAGAGTACTACCCACTGAGCTGCAGCGGGCATTAGTGGTAGGTTTGCTGCCATGTCCTTTTGATTGTTCCTGGACTCTTGTGCGATTGGACCAGTCTTAGCAGAATAAAGAAAACAGGCTTGAGATGAGGTTTCCAATGCCTCAACTGGTATTAAAAGCTGTAGCATAGCCAGAGGAGCTCCTGGGCTGAGGTTGTTGGGATACCTCAATGGGCCAGTGTTCCATTCATTGAGGTAGTTGAGGCACAGGCATCAGTGTTCAATGGTTATAGCTGGGGTGAGCAGAGCACCAAGCTAGAGAGGGGGTGGGGTGGGGGGAGGGGGGAAAGGTGTCAAAATAGACGTCAGCACCCCCTAGTGCTCGGAGGGGTTTCAGGGTGGGAAATCAGCCCATGATCCCCCTCCTACAGTTGTATAAAGCCTTAGTTAGACTAGGGCTGGAGTACTGCATTCAGTTCTGGGCCCCAGGCTCCAAATCCTTTGGACAAACACATTGTCCTTGGGTGGAGAACAGCGCGGATTTAGCAGAATGAGTCCTGGACTCAAAGGGTTAAATTACCAGGAGAGATTACGCAAACTAGGATTGTACTCCATGGGATTTAGGAAGTTAAGAGGAAGTTTTCAAGTTGTTAAGGGGAACAGATAGGGTAGATAGAGAGAGACAATTTCGGCTGCTTGGGGAGTCTAGGACTAGGGGGCAGAGTCTAAAAGTTAGAGTCAGACCTTACAAGAATGAAATTAGGAAACACTTCTACACACACAGGGTGGAAGAAGAGAGTTCCAAACTTCTACCACACTTTGAGTGTGGAAGTTTGGAACTCTCTTCCAAAAATAGCAATTGATGCCAAATCAATTGTTAAGCCAGTGCAGACTTGAGGGGCCAAATGGTCCCCTTCTGCACTGTAAAGATCCTGCGATTCTGTAAAGTTAAAACTGAGATTGATAGATTTTTGTTAACCAAAGGTATTAAGTGATATGGGACAAAGGCAGGTTGTATGGAGTTAGGTCGCAGATCAGCCAAGATCTAATTGGACGGCAGAACAGGGTCAAAGGGCTGAATGGCCTCCTCATGTGCCTATGTTCCTGGTCTCTACTTCACAATCCACAGTGGAAAATGTGCACCAGACGATCATCTTGATGGGTCCCAATCCCATATCCAGCCAGATGTTCATTGGTTAGACTCAGGCATGGCTGAATTTTGACCAGCTCCCATTGCATAGCTGCCCCACCATGTGACGGTCCCTCAGAAGAGCCAACACCTTCAGGAGATGATGGGGGTAAGATGGAGGAGAGGTTGGAAGTGAGCTCCTACCTAATAGGAGTCGGATTTTATCCTTAGCTGTGATGACTAGGCCGCCTCCTGCAGCCAAGAGGGTGTTGGCGATCATGGACTTCCATCAGATTGGTCCACAATGACGCTTGGCAAAGTACAGCAGCGGTCAGTATGGCTGACCAGGAAACTCTTATCGCCTGCGGTCAGGCATATTGAAAGGATTTACAGAGGACTTACAGGGTGACCATCAACCTGTTTGGCCATGTCATGTAAGTGATTATGCCACAGTTATTGATTACAGCAAAAAAATAATTTGCTAGGTTTTTCTTTTGGAAAAATTACCTCAAAAATTTATTGTCTCACAATTTTGTCTGATAACGCTCCCATGATGTGCCTTGCACATAACATGAGAACTTACGAAGTAGGAGCAGGAGTAGGCCATTCAGCCCCTCAAGCCTACTCCACCATCCTATAAGATCAAGGCTGATCTGACTGTGGCCTGAACTCCACTCTCCTGCCTGCTCCCCCCACCTTGACTCCCTTGTCAATAAAAACCTGCCTAACCCAGCCTTGAATATATTCAATGACCCAGACTCCACTGCTGTCTGGGCTAGAGAATTCCAAACGCTGACATTTCAGGTGTTATATAAATGTATGTTTTTCTTGTTAATTAATAATGTGTTACTACAACTGATCAAAACATAGGTTAGACTGATTATTAATGGCTTCATTTTGGGCCTGGTAGTGCAATGGTTAAGTTCCTGCATGAGTAACCCGGAGACATTCAATGATGGCGTATTCAAATCCGACCATGGGAATTTGGGATCAGCTTTTTTTCAAGCAAAAGTTGGAAATAAAAGTTAGTCTCAGTAAGAGTGACCAGGAAGCTGTTGGGTTGTTGTTTAAAAACGCCCCTTAAGGAAGAAAATCTGCCGTCCTTACCCGGTCTGGCCTACATTTGACTCCAGACCCACAGCAATCTGGTTGACTCTTAACTGCCTTCTGAAGTGGCCGAACAAGACTAGGGTCGCCAACCCTCCAGGATTGGCCTGGAGTCTCCAGGAATTGAAGACCAATCTCCAGGACACTGCTGTGGGCCATCCTGGAGAAAAATCATCGGGACTTTAAAAAAAATTGTTTTTTTTGTCATTTTCTTTGAACGTTTCTCTTTGCCAGATATAAAAATATTGAAAATGGGAGAGAAAAAAGCTGTTGGGCTGACAGTCAAGCATCATCCAATTGGGTAATGAGTCTTGTTGCTTTCTGATTGGTGTAGGAAGGCCGTACGTCACAAGGATGGATGTGTTGGCCGACTAAAGGCTGGAGTGTGGGGGTGAGTCATGTGATGGAACCTCCAGGGATACATTTAATCACAGCTGGCAACCCCAGGCAAGACCCCGAGTTGTATCAAGTAGAAGAAAGATGATCACCATCTTCCCAGAACAACTGGGGATGTGGGTGAGGCTGGGGAAGTTGGGGGGGGTTAAATGTCGGCCATGTCAGCGATGGCCAATTCCTGAGAATGAATCAGAAATTTGAGGGATGGGAGGCAGAGTATGGACAACGGGGTGTGTGTGTGTTGGGGGCGGGGGTGGGGGTGGTTGGGGGAGCAGTGATAAGTGGGTTGGGGAGGGGGTGTGAGGTGAAATTGTTGATCTACTGGGGCAGAGCAATGGTTAAACGATGATTAACCGACAAGGCCTCAGTCTCGTCGGAGGCCCCTAAAAGAATGGACATTCCTCTTTTATGGTGCACAACAGAACGAGGATGACATCAGGGGAGAGAGAGGCTTTGAGACACTGGAATTATTTCCCTGTGCAGCTGCCAGGGGTTGGAGAGGAAATTTAAAACAGATTATTTGACAGGTTGGATCCTCCACCGAGTCTCGGAGGCTGTCAGCTGCAGCTGTGACCCTGTGGGAGGTGCAAGAGGAGGTCACGGGTACCTAGCAACCGAACCCTGGGTTTCGACGGGAGGTTGGGGGGAGGTGGGCGTGGGGGTGGGGTGGGGTTGTCAGTTGAGAAGAGAGAGGGGCAGTCTTGTCACTAGGTCTCCCGTGGGCGTAGAGGGGGCGTTTGTGTGTGTGTGTGTGTGTGTGTGTGTGTGTTTTTGTGGGTAGTTTGTGAATCTAACAATGAGGCCAACTAAGTTTTCAATCTAATGGAGCAAGAAGACAGAGAGTTGTTTCTCAGTGAGAGTCCTTTGGCATGTCTGGGCTCGGAGTGCGTTGTGGAATAATGTGCAGTCACCAACATTCCAGGCCCCAGCAGCAAGCTCCACAAGCTTAATCATCAGAATTTAATCCTATGTTGTGACCCCCTGTAAGAGAAAACAGAACGACTGGTATTCGTTGACTTGCTATATTTAGCCAAGTTCAGGTTTCAATTACAGTGCAGCTATCCCCATGCCTTATCTTCACCAGAACTTTCTCCTGCCTCCTCCATAGGTCTAAACTGATAAAATGTTAACGAAAAAGCAAACAGGCCTTTATAAATAGTTAAAGCTAAGGATCTAAGCTCGATCTTTATAAGCCTGCGATTCACCGGCACTCTCACCCTTGGGTCTGATCCGAATGTCATGGATTCAAGCCCCACTCCAGAGACCTGAACACCAAAGTCTAGGCTGTCACTCCCAGTGCGGTACTGACGGAGTGCTGCACTGTCGGAGGCGCTTCCTTTTGCGTGAGGTGCCAAACTGAGGCTCCGTCCGACCTCTGGGTGAACGCAAAAGATCCCGTGGCACCACTTCAATGAAGAGTAGGCGATCTCCCTGGTGCTGCCTTGGTCAACATCTATCTCTCAGCCAACATCACCATGACAGATGACCTAGTGAATTATTACGTTGCCACTTGTGGGATCTTGCTGTGTGCAAGATGGCTGCTGTATTTCCTACATTGCAACAAGGGCTGCACTTCAAAAGTACTTTATTGATTATAAAACGCTTGGGGGCATCCTGAGGTTGCGAAAGGTGCTATAGAAATGCAAGTTCTTTCTTTTATCACCGGTTACACCACAGCTGGGGTACTGAGTCCAACTCTGGGCACCGCACTTTAGGAAGGATGCTAGGATCTGGGGGAGGCTGCAGAGGAGATTTACTGGAATGGTATCTGGGTTGAGGGACTTCAGTTAATGTGGAGAAGCTGGGATCGTTCTCCTTAGAGCAGAGAAGGTTAAGAGGAGATTTAATAGAGGTGTTCAAAATGATGAGGGGCTTTGATAGAGTAAATAAGGAGAAACTGTTTCCAGTGGTAAGAGGGTTGATAACCAGAGGGACACAGATTGAAGATAATTAAAGATCCAGTTGGATATGGAAGATTTTTTTTTGCGCAGCAAGTTGTTGAGATCTGCCTGAAAGGTGAAGGAAGAAGATAAATTCTCCGCAAAATCCCTCATCCCTGAATCTCCTCCAGTCCCACTTCCTAGCTCACACCCTTCGCTTTTCTTAAAATGGGCTGTTATACATTGTCTCCCGCAGCCCCTCCATTCCACCATTGGTGGCAGAACATTCTGGAACTATCTCCTTAAACTCTGCTCTCTTACCTTCCTTGAAAAGTCTTTGACGTCACCTTTCTGGCAGTACCTTTCCTAACTCTTTCTCCTAACTGATACACGGTGTCCATCTTCTCAAATAAAAACAGAAAATGCTCAGCTGGTCTGGCAGCATCTGTGGAGAGAGAGTTGACGTTTCGGGTCTGTGTGACTCTTCTTCAGAGCTAAAGAGAAGTAGGAATGTGATGGGTTTTATACAGTTTAGTACAGGGGAAAGCAGGTGGAGCAAGATAGAAGGTCAGGGATAGGTGGGAGCTCAGGAGAGATTGACAAAGATGGTATCAGCACAAGACCAAACGGACTGTTAATGGGAGTGTTAAAGACTAAAGAAGGTGTTGATAGTGGCATAAAGATAGCAGAAAGTGTTAATAGCAGAACAATAGTCAGCATTCTGTGAAAGCAAAACATAAAGACAAGTGAAAGATGGCTTTGTGGGGGAAGGATAAAAAGGGATTTAAAAAACATATTAAAAAATTGGGTTAAAAAAGGGGTCAAGATGGAGGAAAGAATTCAAGGTCTGAAATTGTTGAACTCAATGTTATGTCCAACTTCTTGCTTCCTTGTTAAGTTCCTTGAAGCTTCTCACCCCATTACAGGTCCTATAAGTTACCATATGCTATCATTCTCTGAGTGACTATGTGATGATGTGGAACATCATTACTTGTGCTAATCTTGAAAGCGGGAATATTGAGTTGGTAATAAGTTGAAAAGAGATTACAAAACTGAGGTTGAATTGCCTGGAATTTAGGTGATCCAGGGGTGAAACTGGATGAAGTTTTTAAGATATTAAAGGAAAGGGTAACACAAGAGCACAAAAAAACAGTGGGTCACACAGGCCATTGAGCCCGTGCCTCCATTCAGTACGATTATGGCTGATCTTGGGCTTCAAGCCCACTTTCCTCCCTGTTCCCCATATCCCTTAATTCCTGAGAGACCAAAAATCCGTCTATCCCAGCCTTAAATGTATTCAACGATGGAGCATCCACAACCCTCTGGGGTAGAGAATTCCAAAGAGTCACAATCTTTTGAGTGAAGTAATTTCTCCTCATCTCAGTCCTAAATGATCGGCCCCTTTATCCTGAGACTGTGCCCCCAGATTCCCAGACCAGCGGGAACAATCTCTCAGCATCTATCCTATCAAACCCCTTCAGAATTTTGTAGGTTCCAGTAAGATGGCCTCTCCTTCTTCTAAACTCCAGAGAAAAGAGACCCAATTTACTCAGCCTCTCATCGTAGGACAATCCTCTCATCCCAGGGACCAATTTAGTGAACCTTCACTGTACAGCCTCCAATGCAAGTATATCCTTCCTTACATGTGGAGACCAAAACTGCGCACAGTGTTCCAGATGTGGTCTCACCAAAACCCTGTACAACTCCAGCAGGACTTCTTTATTCCTGTACTCCAATCCCCTCGCAATAAAGGTCAACATGCTATTTGCCTTCCTAATTACTTGCTGCACCTACATGCTAACTTTCTGTGTTCCTTGTACAAACACACCCAAGCCTCTTTGAACATCAACACATACAAGTTTCTCACCTTTTAAAAAATATTCAGCTTTTCTATTCTTTTGACCAAACTGAATAACTTCACTTCCCCACGTGATACTCCATCTGCCATCTTGTCGTCCACTCACTTACCTTGTCTATGTCTCTTTGTAGCCTCTCAGTGTCCTCCCCACAGCTTACCCTTCCCACCTAGCTTGGTATCATCAGCAAAGGTAGATATGTTTCTCTCTGTCTCCCCACCCAAGTCATTAATATAGCTTTTAAATAGCTGAGGCCCCAGCACTGATCCTGTGGCACTTCCACTATTCGGAGGTAGATGGGAAGGTAGAACTCGAAAACAGGTCAGCCATGATCTTATTGAATGGCGGAGCAGGCTCGAGGGGATGAATGGTCTACTTCTGCTCCTGTTTCAGACATTCGTATGTATATATGTTCATATTCACTTCCTGCCAACTTGAGAAAGCCCCATTTATGACCACTATCTACTTCCTATTTGTTAGCCAATCACCTATCCCTGCTAATATATTACCCCCAACTCCATATGTACTGATTAACCTTTTGTGTAGCATCTTATTGAATACCTTTTGGAAATCCAGGTATACTACATCTACTGGTTCCCCCATATCTACCTTACTAGTTACATCCTCCAAAAACACTAATAGATTTGTTAAACAGGATTTCCCTTTGGTAAAACCAAGTTGATTTGTTCTAATCATACTATGGTTTTACAAGTGTATTGTTAACACTTCCTTAATAGAAACATAGAAACATAAAAAATAGGAGCAGGTCATTCAACCCTTCGAGGCAGCTGCACTATTCAATATGATCGTGGCTGATCCTCTATCTCAAAGCCATACTCCTGTGGTCTCCCCATGTCCCTTGATACCTTTAGAGTCCAGAAATCTATTTTCTCCTTAAATATATTCAGTGATTTGGCCTCCACAGCCTCTGTGGTAGAGAATTCCACAGGTTCACCACCTTCTGAGTGAAGAAGTTTCTCCTCAGCTCAGTACTAACTGGTCTACCCCTTGTTCTAGACTGCCCCCCACAGCCAGAGGAAATATCATCCCTGCACCCAGTCTGTTAATCCCTGTCAGAATTTTATATGTTTCAATGAGATCTCCTCTCATTCTTCTAAACTCCAGTGAACACAGGCCTAGTCGGTCCAATCTCTCTTTGTAAGACAATCCTGCCATCTGGAATCAGTCTGGTGAACCTTCATTGCACTCTCTCTATGGCAAGTGTATCCTTGCTTAGGTAAGGAAACCAAAGCTGCGCACAATACTCCAGGTCTCACCAAGGCCCTGTACAGCTGTAGTAAGACACTCAAGTCCTCTCGCAATCAATCAATCTCACAATCAAGTCCTCTTGCACCAAATAATAGATTCAAGCATTTTCCCAACAGCTGATGACAGGCTAACTGGCTTGTAGTTTCACTGATTTCTCTGTCCCTCATTTCTTGAAAAACAGAGTAACATTTGCCAACTTTCCAATATGAATTCTGGAAAATCACAGCCAGCAGGTAAGACAGATAGAGAGAATCTATTTCCACTGGTCGGCGAGTCAGGAACCGGGGGAATGGTTGAAAAATTAAAGTCAGGCCTTTCAGGAGTGAAATTAGAAAACACTTCTACACACAAAGGTGGAACTCTCTTCTACAAATGGCAATTGATGCTTGATAAATTGTAAATTTGAAACTGAGATTGCTAGATTGTTGTTATCCAAAGGTATTCAGGGATATGGAGCAAAGCCAGGAAAATGGAATTAGGTTGCAGATCAGCCATGATCTCATTGAATGGCAGCGGAACAGGCTCGAGGGGCTGAATGGCCTCCTCCTGATCCTAATTTCCTATGTCTACTGGAGGCAACGCTAATGTGAATAATCCCTCTTTCAATTAATCTCTCTCATTCTTTCTGTATCTCTCTGATCATCTGGCCTTTATATCCGATCTCTATTGGTGTCTCTATATTGGTCTCTCTCTGTATTGGTTCATACGCTGTCATTGTAATGGTGTCCCTCTCTCTTACTCTCTCTCTTATTCTTTAATGCTCACCTCCCCACTCTCTCTATCCTGTTCCACTCTGCCCCTCTCCCTTCATCCGTGCTGGTTTCCACCTTCTACCTCCCTCTTAATCTCTCGGTCTTTTTTCCTGAACGTGATCCCCACTTCTTTGGTCTCATACAGGTGCCAGCAAACCACCTGCCACCTCCCGGGTATCTCGGCGTAGGTTGGGTTACGCCAACGAGGAAAGCAGGGCCAAAAATGAGTGGCTACCGGAATGGACAGAGGATGATAGCCGGGTTGCAGAGTGAAGTTCAATGACAGAGAGGCTCAGTAAAGGTCACAGGGCATTTCTGATGGTGTTGCCACCCCATACACAAACACGACATGGAAAATCCATGAGGGAAACTTGCCACCGTGGTCAAGTTAAGGAAGAGCATTGCACCTGCTCCCTTCTCTACGTCTGTCCCAACAGTGAGACATTTGATCCCCCATATTTATTTTTAATCCCTTGTCAGGTTGCTGACTTGAGTAAAATTCACATGTGAGGCACTGAGGGAAGGAACTGTTCCTGATGTCATGGGCAGAGATGAACTAGGTTTGACTTTAATGCGTCAACAGGGCCTCGCGCTTAGATAACTCCTTTAGTGCAATAAACCATCTCTCAGTTCTTCAAGGGAGCGTAAATCAGATAAATGCTGATGCCAAGGAGATGTGTGAGCAGCTGGGGGAGGTGGTGACATAGTCCTAACATCACTGAATTAGTAATCCAGGTGCCCGTGGGTTCAAATGGTAGAATTTAAATTTATTTAATAAAAATAATCTGGAATTGAAAGCTCATGAGTAACGGTGGCCGTGAAAGTACCATCGATTAACGTAAAAACCCATCTGGTTCGCTAATACCCTTTAGGGAGGGAAATCTGCTATCCTTACCCAGGACTGGCCGACATGTGGCTCCAGACCCACAACAATGTGGGTGACCCTTAACTGCCCCCTGAAATGGCCAAGCGAGCCACTCAGTTTTACCAGCCGGCTATGGACTGCCGCGGTTCAAGAAGGCGGCTCGTCACCACCTTCTCAAGGGCAATTAGGGATCGGGCAAGAAATGCTGAGCTTGGCAGCGATGCCTATTTCATGGATAAGGACAGGAGCCGTCATCAGCGTCTGAGTCAGTGAGAGGCTTTACTGAGCAGAGGAGGAATGGGATCTCACCAGCTGTACAGGGTACAGAGCTACCATCAATCCCAGAGGTCCATGAATTCCCAACGACCAGAATGGAGCAGCAACAGTTACCATGGCAACAAGAGCCACGGGGACTTCACTCTCCGGACAAGGAGCATCAACCAGGCGAACAATGACAATGGCGGGGCTGGGGCGGTTCGAGGTGGGAGGTCATGTGACGAAAGCTCCGGAGATACCTCCAATCAGAGTTGGCATTGGCAACTGGGGTGACAGGAGGGCAACGAGGTGGCCTGCGGTTGGGGGGAGGGGGGGTTGGGGGGGGGGGAGGTGGGGGGGGTGGTGGTGAGGTGGGTAAGTGGTGCTGAAGATTGGAGATGCCAAACGGGTCAATGTTCCGGACGTGGCTTAATTAGTTTTAGGGATGGCGTATCCTGAATTTTCCACGTGAGGCAGACGCCAGGATGGCGGAGGATGAGCACCCGTCGGAGGCAAGGGAGGTCCTTTGTACCTTTGGCAAGCTTGCTGTTCTCAGCTTTCAGCACCGCGGAGTTACTAAATTGGTTTCAGGACTAGGGACAGGGAAAATTAAATATGGATTTCTTTTCCTCTCATGGTTACTGCCTGGCGACCCTCCCTGTCACCCCCAGAAAATTACCCTTGTGGCCATTGGCCGGGGGAGAGGATAAAGCTTAACTGTGCAGCTCACCACCATCTTCTCAAGGGGCAATTAGGGAGGGGCAATAAATGCTGACCTAGCCAGCGACGCCCACATCCTGTTGGACGAATATTAAAAAAAACTCCCTGTGCGAAGGAAATATTCTCCCCATCACCCCCAGTCTCCCACTTGCCAATTATCTCAAATCTGTATCCCCCAGTTACCAACCCTCCTGCCAGTGGAAAGTGTGTCACCCTGCCTATCTAAATTCCTCGTGACACTGAGCGCCCCCATTAAATCACCCCTTAACCTTCCCTGTTCCATGGAAAATAACTCCAGCTTTCCTGGTCTCTCCACTGCCAGGCGGAACTAATTCTGCAAAACCCGAGAGCGATTATCAATCAGCCCCCGTCACACGAGAGGGGGAGGAGGGACAAATTTGGACACCCCTGTCAGTGAGGAGAGATGGATGGCTGTGCTGTGACACTGGAAGCAGTTTCGATTACACTGCCTACTCAGCTTGAACTGCCTCGACAGTTGGACGAATAAAGTTCCCACAGACACTCGAGGAAGAGCTGGGGTGTGGTACCTTGGCATCCCGGCTGATATTTCTCCCTCGACCAATGCCTAAAAGCAGACCGCCTGAACGTTTGTTTCGCTGCTGTTTGCGAGAGTTTGCTGTGTGCAAATTGGCTGCCGTGTTTCCTACATTTCAACAGTGGCTATCCTTCAAAATTGCCCCCTTACCTGTAAGAAGGTCCAGAGGCCGTGAAAGGCACTACGTAAATGCATTTCTTTTCTTCCTTCTTGGCTTTGGCTGTGCCTGTTGGTTGACCTCCCAGGTGCTGGGAAGCTCAAGTCTGCTCTGGGCCAGTGTTCCAGACTGGATTGCTCTACAGAGAGCTGGCATGGGCTCAATGGGCCAAATGGCCTCCTCCTATGCCCTATTAGCTATATGAATCTATGAGCAGCTCCTTCAGTACTGTCCAATGCCACATGTCACCGACATTTAATTCAAATAATAGAGTCCATTCCCAAAGAGAGTTTGCTACAACCAACTGCCTTGGGTATTGACCCCCAATCTGGGGAAGACCTTCCCTTCCCACATTGTTCCCCCCACTCCTGCCCTCATTAATAGTGGTATACAAAAGGATTTTGGAGGTAGCTGTAATTATTTATACATGTTCCATGTCCCGGATATATTGAGGCCAGTTAAGAAAATGGGAACATGAGGAGGCCATTCAGCCCCTCGAGCCTGTTCCACAATTCAATGAGATTATGGCTGATCTGTGACCTTAGTCCATATTCCCACCTTTGCCCCATATCCCTTTGTTTAACAAAAATCTACCAATCTTGTCTTAAGTTGCTGGGCGTAGTTCGGCAAGTCTTATTGAAGTATTGGTAGTCTCAGGTAGTTCAACAGTAAGTATTTATTAACGGTTAGAAACTATATACCTAGGTGTGGAAAAGTCCAAGCTAGGAGCTGTCTCCATGCTTGCTTCTACACATGGCTCTGTCCAACACTACACTGACCCCTAGGTGCGGGTCATGTGCTCTCTTACATCACTGTGTGGGCGGTACTGTACTCAGTCCCATGTTAACCTTTTATGTGCTGGTCCTTTAAAACACATCTACCCCCAAGTCTTTATCCAATGTATTTACAAGTTATCTCAGTTTTTGCATTTATCAATTGAAGCAGCACCAATTGCCCTTTAAACAGGAGAACTACAAACTTCTCCCACCCTGTGTGTGTAGAAATGTTTCCTAATTTCACTCTTGAAAGGTCTGGTTCTAATTTTTGGACTCTGTCCCCTAGTCCCAGACTCTCCAACCAGCGGAAATACTTTCTCTCTCTCTTTACCCTATCTGCTCCCCTTAATGTCTTGAAAATGTTGATCAAATCACCCCTTGACCATCTAAATTCCAGGTGACACCACCCGTTTTATTTAATCTCGCCTCGTAATTTAACCCTTGCACACCCTCCAAGGTCAATATATCCTTTGTGAGGTGGAGGCGCCCAGAACTGAGCACAGTGATTCCAGGTGTGATTTGACCAGGATTCTGTAGCAGAAGCATGACTTCAATCCCCCTGTATTTTTGTCCTCTGGATATAAAGGCCAGCATTGCATTAGCTTTTCTGATTATGTTCTGTCCCTCTACATGTATTTTACAGAGGTCTTGTGGCGCAATGGGTTAGTGTCTCTGCTTCTGAGCCAGAAGCTTGAGGTTCAAATTCCACCCCAGGACTTGATGGCCATGGAAGGTGTATTCGTAACACAGCCAAACAAGTTGAATATTAACCTGCAAATCCTTCCAGACCCACGCCAATGGCAGGCGGTAAGAGCAGGAAAGATTCCTGGTCGGCCATGTGATGGGAAGAACATTGGAGCCTCTACCATCACTATCCGTAGCTCCAGGCAACTACATGAATGTTACCACAGCAACTTGGACTCTCTGTGTGAACTGTGAAACATGCCACCACTGTAAGACATTTTAATGAGCTGTGTACCCGGATGCCCACATCTCTTTTGTCTTCCACTGTTCTAGCTTTTCACCATTCACAAAGAACCCTGTTCCGCCTGTTTTAAGTCCAAAGTGGACATTGAAATCTATTTGCCTCAGTTTTGTTCATTCACTTAACCTATCAACGTCTTTTTTGTACTTTGAACGCTTCCAGCCATGCTGGTCGTTGGGTAGTATGCTCACCTCTGCTTCACCAGGTTCCACCTTCAAGTCCCACTCCAGGGCTTGAGCACTAAAATCGAGGCTGACAATTCAGTGCGGCACCGAGGGAGTGCTGCACTGTCAGGGGCTGCTGTCTTTCACATGAAACAGTAAACTGAGGCCCCACCATGCCTGTTCAGATATATAAAAGATCCCCTGGCACTATTTCAAAGAAGAACAGGAGAGATCGCCCCAGGGTCAATATTTAACCCTCAATCAACATCACAAAAATGGATTATCTGGTCATTATAATGTTACTGTTTGTGGGAGCTTGCTGTGCACAAATTGGCTGCTGCGTTTCCTACATTACAACAGTAATCACACTCCAAAAGTACTTCATTGGCTGTGAAGCACTTTGAGATGCCTGGTGCTACCAAAAGGCGCTATGTAAATGCAAGTCTTTCTTTATTTTTAATGTGACAATGCTGTTTCATCAGAAAGTTTGGATTTTTTTTTTAATTGTTCCTCTGATGTGGGCCTCACTGGCTGGGCCAGCATTTATTGCCCATCCCTAATTGCCCCTTGAGAAGGTGGTGGTGAGCTGCCTTCTTGAACCGCTGCAGTCCATGTGGTGTAGGTACACCCACAGTGCTGTTAGGGAGGAAGTTCGAGGATTTTGACCCAGTGACAGTGAAGGAACGGTCGATATATTTCCAAGTCAGGATGGTGAGTGACTTGGAGGGGAACTTCCATGTATCGGCTGCTCTTGTCCTTCTAGATGGTAGTGGTGGTGGGTTTGGAAGGTGCTGTCGAAGGAGCCTTGGTGAACTCCTGCAGTGCATCTTGTAGATGGTACACACACTGCTGCTACTGTGCGTCAGTGATGGAGGGTGTGGATGTTTGTAGATGGGGTGCCGGTCAAGCAGGACTGCTTTGTCCTGGATGGTCTCTCCCATCATCGAAGCTGTTAATGAAGGTGGTGAATAGTTGAGGTCTGAACACAGCTCCGTGTGGGACACCACGAGGAACATCCTGCCAATTAGAGTACCCACCCATTATCACTGGTCTCTGAATCCTTCTGTTCAGCCAGTTTCTCAACCAGGTCAATAATTGACCTTCAGTTACGTGAGGGGAGATCAAGGAGCTGGAAACACAGCCTTCGTTGATAAAGTGGAGAGAGGCCGAGGCGTTCAGTAATCCAGATCCAGAAGGTTCTACCAGGGTGGATTTGGAATCAATCTTGGAATCCAGTGGTTTTTGTGCCAGCGGGAAGTACAGTCACCAAGCAGCTGGGAGACTTCCAGCTCCCTGCGTACATGGGTCGTTTGATGCCAGTTATGAACTGGGGTAAAAAAATTCGATCAAATTCTTTCAATTCAGAAGTCGGGGAGAAAATGGACGTCATAATTTTTCCGTGTTATAGGCCATTGCTTCTTGCCTTAGAATGTTGTTCCTTTTCTGAGTAACAGCAGCATTAACCTTGACACTGTGTCCAAAATAGATCAAGTCTCAATGACCAGTGTCCTGAAGTGAAAGGTACGTTTAGACTCCCGGTGTTTTATTAACTATAATCACCTCTGCGTTCTCACATCATTCTTTCCCTAACACACTCACTCACTCACACACACACATGCACACAGACACTCACACACATAAACTCGCACACACAAATTCACATACACACTCACACAAAGATTGACGCACACGCTCACACACATACACGCACAAACTCACACAGACTCACTCACACACACAAACTCGCACACACTCACACATAAATTCACACACATGCTCACACACATACACGCACAAACTCACACACACTCACTCACACACACTCACTCACACACACAAACTCGCACACACTCACACATAAATTCACACTCATGCTCACACACATACACGCACAAACTCACACAGACTCACTCACACACACAAACTCGCACACACTCACACATAAATTCACACTCATGCTCACACACATACACGCACAAACTCACACACACTCACTCACACACAGACACTCAACAGTCATACATACACACAAACTCACACACACTCATTTACACACACACACACACACACACACACACACTCACACACACACACACACACACACACACACACACACACACACACACACACACACACACACACACACATGCACCCACACCCCTAGCCTCTCCCTGGCTTTGCACTCCCTGTGTTCCCATTCTGATCCTAGTTTGGTGACTGCTGTTGGAATGCAAGTGCTTTTCCACTTCAGTGTGCAGTGGAAGAGTGAAAGAACTTGCATTCATATAGCACCATTCACAACTTCAGGATGGTCCAATCAGCTTTACACCCAATGAAGTGCAGTGACTGTTGTAATGAACAAAACATACAGCCAACCTGCACACCGCAAGCTCCCATAAACAGCAATGTGATAATAACCAGATAATGGAGAAATGCCTAGAACAAAGGAAGTTGGTTGTGGTTGTTGGAGATCAATCATCTCAGCTCCAGGACATCACTGCAGGAGTTCCTCAGGGTAGTGTCCTCGGCCCAACCATCTTCAGCTGCTTCATCGATGACCTTCCTTCCATCACAAGGTCAGAAGTGGGGATGTTCACTGATGATTGCACAATGTTCAGCACCATTCACCACTCCTCAGATACTGAGGCAGTCCATGTCCAAATGCAGCAAGACCTGGACAATATCCAGGCTTGGGCTGACAAGTGGCAAGTAACATTCATGCCACACAAGTGCCAGGCAATGACCATCTCCAACAAGAGAGAATCCAACCATCGCCTCTTGACACTATCAGCATCCTGGGGCTACCATTGACCAGCATCTGAACTGGAATAGCCATATAAATATTGTGGCTACAAGGACAGATCAGAGGCTGGGAATCCTGTGGCAAGTAACTCACCTCCTGACTCCCCAAAGCCTTTGCACCATCTGCAAGGTACAAGTCAGGAGTGTGATGGAAAACTCCCCACTTGCCTGGGATGAGTGCAGGTCCAACAACACTCAAGAAGCTTGGCACCATCCAGGACAAAGCAGCCCCGCTTGATTGGCACCCCATCCACAAACATTCACTCCCTCCACCACCGATGCACAGTAGCAGCAGTGTGTGTACCATCTACAAGATGCACTGCAGCAACTCATCATGAATGAATTTAAAAAAAAAATCTGTAATGTTTGGGGATAAACAGTGGCCAGGAGACCAGGGAGAACTCCAAGAGGAAAGCAAAGTACTGCAGATGCTGGACATCTGAAATAAAACAGAAAATGCTGGAAAAACTCAGCAGGTCTGGCAGCATCTGTGGTGAGAGAAACAGAGTTAACGTTTCTTGTCAGAGCTCTGAAGAAGAGTCAGACGGACTTGAAACATTAACTCTGTTTTTCTCTCCACAGATGCTGCCAGACCTACTGAGTTTTTCCAGCATTTTCTGTTTTTATTTATATTAGACCAGAGAGAACTCCCCTGTTTCTCTTAGAAATTGTGCCCTAAGATATTTACGTCCACCAGAGAGGGCAGACGGGGCCTTGGTTGGGTGTTTCACCTGACAGACAGCACTTCCGACAGTGCAGCATTCCCTCAGTCCTGCATTGGACTGTCAGCCTAGACTCACTTGCGGAAACACCAGATACAAACGTGCGCCATCCTAACCTGGAGAGATATCGCCATTCCTTTATTGTAACCGGTTCAAAACTTAGCACCATCATGGGCTCAGCACAAGGATATCAGCGGCTCAAGGAGAATGGCCATCACTGCTGTCACAGGGGCAGGCAGTAAGAGTGGTCTCACCTGCAACACTCACATCCCAACGTTAAAAGGCCATCAGGTGATCTACTCGAGGTGTTAAAAAGGATTCAATAGGACTGACAAGCAGACACCACTTCCTCCCTAGTGGAGGAACCCAGAACATAGGGACAGGAGGAGGCCATTCAGCCCCTCGAGCCTGTTCTGTCCTTCAATTAGATCATGGCTGCTCTGTATCTTAACTTCATCTGTCTTGGATCTGTAACTCTTAGTGCCCTTAACTAACAATTTTGAAACTAGAGCAAGGCCATTCAGGGGGTGAAATCAGGAATTTCACCTTCCCACAAAGGGTGGTAAAAAGTTGGAAGCCTTTCGGCGAAGGGCAATGGATTCTGGGTCACTCCAAGGCTGAGAGTGACATATTTTAAATAGGTCAACGTAACAAGAGATATGGCCCAAAGCTGGGGTTCTACAGGAAAGGTAGCCAAATGGTTATGTTACTAGACTAGTATCCTGAGGCCTTCACTAGAGACATGAGTTCAAATCCCACCACTGCTGGAGAAAATTGAATTAAATAAATCTAGAAAGGAAAAAAAAAATAGTCTCAATAATGGTGACCATGAAATTCATCCATTGGTGTAAAAATCCATCTGGTTCACTAATGTCCTTTAGGGAGGGAAATTTGCCATCCTTACCCGGTCTGGTCTACATGTGACTCCAGACCCACAGCAATGTGGTTGACTCTTAACTGCCCCCTGAAATGGCTGAGCAAGACATTCAGGTGTTAAGAAGGTGGCTCACCTTCACCAGGGCAATTGGGGATGGGCAATGAGTGGCAAAATAATGGGGTTGAGATACAGTTCAGCTGTGTTCAAATTGATTGGTGAAGCAGGCTCAAGGGGCTGAATGGCCTCCTCCTGTATTACAAGAACAGAAAAGAGTGACATTAATCAACTTCATCCTTGCAGTGAGTTGCCGAATTCAGTTCTGGAGATATCAGACCCTTCACGTAACTCTCGAGATCTCATTCCCCTAACTCCACGTTTAACCTTCCGGAGAGTTCCCTTTCAAGTCACTGATGCTAGCCACAGCTAAATATTATTACATATATATTTCATCCATGCCACTACCAACGTGAATTTACTTGCATCTTTCCTGATCTAGAGAGGGGGGGTCATGAGCCTGGGTTCCCACTCACGCTTTCCCTCTGCAGTCACTATTGAGACTCCTCTATATCTTCACAACCTACTCCAGCCCTTCAAAAACTCTGTATTCCTCCGATTCAGGCCCCTATTCGCTGCCACCTAACATTGGTGGTCGTGCCTTCAGCTACCTAATCCCAAAGCACTGGGATTCCTGCTCTAAACCACTCTACCTCTCTCTGTCCCTTTAAGACCTTCCTTAAAACCTACCCCTTTGACCTTGAAGTATGTCAGTATTTACAGGGAGTCCCCGGGGAGTGTGTCAGTGTTTACCAGGGGTCCCCGGGGAGTGTGTCAGTATTTACAGGGGGTCCACGGGGAGTATGTCAGTATTTACAGGGAGTCCCCGGGGAGTGTGTCAGTGTTTACCGGGGGTCCCCGGGGAGTGTATCAGTATTTACAGGGGGCCCCCGGGGAGTGTGTCTGTATTTACAGGGGTCCCCGGGGATTGTGTCTATTTACAGGGGTCCCCGGGGAGTATGTCAGTGTTTACAGGCGTCCCCGGGGAGTGTGTCAGTGTTTACCGGGGGTCCCCAGGGAGTGTATCAGTATTTACAGGGGGCCCCCGGGGAGTGTGTCTGCATTTACAGGGGTCCCCGGGGATTGTGTCTATTTACAGGGGTCCCCGGGGAGTATGTCAGTGTTTACAGGCGTCCCCGGGGAGTGTGTCAGTGTTTACAGGGGGCCCCCGGGGAGTGTGTCTGTATTTACAGGGGTCCCCAGGGAGTGCGTCAGTATTTACAGGGGGTCCCCGGGGAGTGCGTCAGTATTTACAGGGGTCCCCGGGGAGTGCGTCAGTATTTACAGGGGGTCCCCGGGGAGTGCGTCAGTATTTACAGGGGGCCCCCGGGGAGTGTGTCAGTATTTACAGGGTGTCCCCGGGGAGTGTGTCTGTATTTACAGGGGTCCCCAGGGAGTGCGTCAGTATTTACAGGGGGTCCCCGGGGAGTGCGTCAGTATTTACAGGGGGTCCCCGGGGAGTGCGTCAGTATTTACAGGGGGCCCCCGGGGAGTGTGTCAGTATTTACAGGGGGTCCCCGGGGAGTGTGTCAGTATTTACAGGGGTCCCCGGGGAGTGCGTCAGTATTTACAGGGGGCCCCCGGGGAGTGTGTCAGTATTTACAGGGGTCCCCGGGGAGTGTGTCTGTATTTACAGGGAGTCCCTGGGAGTGTGTTGCTGTGGGTCCTGTATACTGAAAAGTATGAGCTTGTGATATGATATTCTTTCATGCTGACATCTAATTCTCCACATAACAAATATCTTTTCCCCAAAATGTCACGCAGTCAAACAGTTTACCCACCTGCTACCCTCTTTCTTAGCATTTTAATTGCTTGCCCTCTCTGTATGCCCCAGCTGGCCAACCTGAGTTACCCAGTGCCACTGCCTGAGATGCCTTCCCACAGGTGGGCAAGCAAAGCCTGGCACGCGGCACAGGTACGGTGTCTGTCCAATTTTCAGTCATGAACAGATGAATGCACCAACTGGCTTAGTCTGTCTCGGTTATCAAGCAAGAACAGCCAATTCTGCTCATCGTGTCATCCAACTGTTCCTTAACTGGTCCCAGAATTGTTGTGAGGGAAAAGGTCAAATAACATGGAATTAATACAGGAACGTTAGTTTAAAAGTTACTTTGGGAAACCCACAGTAAAACACACTTAGCTTGCAAACACAGAATGGTCAACTCCCTTCCCAACGATCTGAAGTTACTGCTAAAAACTAAACACGCCTAACAAGCGGTGTCCCATGCTTCTTGCTATGACACTAGCGTGTAAGCGGCTGTACTAGCTCTGACAAGCAAAACCGCCCAACAGATAAACCAAACGCTGGGCCCCAAGTTTTATGATTTTACTGGACACAATGGTCTGAATTTTGTGCAGCAACATGCTGCAAACAATGTCCTTGCAACACCACCAAGTACCTGAAAGTGTAACTCATTAAAAAAACCAGTCCCCAGATATCTCTTTTGATTTTATCCCCCCCCCCCACCCCCACGGAGATTTCATCCCGCCCTGGACTGAGGTTTGAGCTAAAATGCAAAGGCCGCCTGGCCGATTGGCCCGTCCGCCAACTGTAAAAAAGTGGACGGGTCACGAAAAAAATCGCTTACTATTGCCCCCTTAATGGGCTTCATTGCCCCTCTTATTTGTCGGCAGGCGCGCGTCTGACCGCCGCATGCACCCCCATCCGGACCGAAATACCGCTCGAGCGCGCGATGATGGGCGGGACGCTCGCCCGACGTCACCTCTCGCGCTATTTCACGCCCGCCCTGTGGGGCGTAAAATTCTGGCCAACAACTTGATTCAGCCACATTGACACGGCGCAGTTGTGTAAACACCAAGTCCCCAGCTCCGGGAATCAATTCAAAATAACAGGAGGTTGAACAGGAACCGTCCTTCGAATACGTGGTCCTTTCACCAAATATCGGATTGCTAATTAAGGGTGGTCTACGATTTGAACAAATGAACTTCTTCCACGGTACTCTTAATCGCACAACCCCAAAACTCTTGTTAAATATCTCCACCCAAACTTGAATCTTCAGGCTCGTTAAGGGAGATCCATTAGATTGACTCCAAACCTGTCCTGAACCTAGCAAATCTCACTCAGGCATTGAGGTAATATCACTTTAATAATTTATGGACTTACTCACTTACTCACTTACTCTTAGAATTTTTACATTTGTAACCAAACGAAGTAGTTGCTGGATTCTCTTACAGAAATTAGAACTAGTAATCTATTCTTATCAATATTTATTTAGTTTTGTGAATTATACCCTTTGTATAATCACCATATTGCAAGCTTTCTTCTTATAATAAATTCAGTCGTTTGGTGGTACAGAACTTGAGTGTTGCTGAATAAAGAGATATGTTGAAGCTTTTTGTCTTGCACTCATCAGGACACTTTGGAAGAATACCAGTATAAGGGGAAAACAACAATTTATACTGCATGTGAAGACAGTGCTGATTGGTTGGCAAGGGGACTCTGATTGGTAGTGGCGTTGCCATGGAGATTGCACCAGTGATGGTGACTGACAGTTAACTGCCAAGGGTTGTTTTAAATTTAAACCAGGCAGCTTGACCCTGATTGGTCAAGGCATTGCCCTGAGGAATGAGTCAGCGAATGGCTGTCACTTATTTTGAGTCCACTTGCCAACCAATCAGCACTCTCTTCACATACAGTATAAATTGTTGTTTTCCCCTTATTCTTGTGGTGTCCTGATGTGTGCAAGACGAAAAGCTCCGGCATGTCTCTTTTTCTCAGCTATAATAAATTCGTGCGATCTTGCTGTGTGAAAATTGGCTGCTATGTTCCAACACTACAACAGAGATTAGGCTTCAAAAGTACTTAATTTTCTGAAAATCCTTTTAAGACATCCTGTGGTTGTGAAAAGTGCCACATAAATGAAAATAATAAGATACAGGAGCAGGAGTAGGCCATTCAGCCCATCAAGCCTGCCCCACCATTCAATAAGATCATGGCTGAGCTGATTGTGGCCTTAACTCCACTTTTCTGTCTGTCCCCCATAACCCTCGACTCCTTTGTCAATCAAAAATCTGTCTAACTCATCCTTGAATATATTCGATGACCCAGCCTCCACTGCTGCCTGGGTGAGAGAAATCTAAACACTAACGACCCTCTGTGAGAAGAAGTTCCTCCTCATCTCCTTCTTAAATGGGAGACCCCTTATCTTTGAAACTGTGTCCCCTGGTTCTAGATTCCTTCATGAGGTGAAACATCCTCTCAGCTTCTACCCTGTCGAGTCCCCTCAGAATCTTATATGTTTCAATAAGATTACCGTTCATTCTTCTAAACTCCAATGAGTATTGGCCCAGAAGACACCCCTCTCCATCCCAGGAATCTTCTCTCAACAGCCTCCAATGCAAGAAAATCCCTCCTTAAGTAAGGAGGCCAAAACTGTTCACAATACTGCAGCCATGGTCTCACCAATGCCCTGTAGAGTTGTAGCAAGTAGCAAGTTCCAAACCCATGACCTCTACCACATAGAAGCACAAAGGCAGCAGTCAGATGGGAACACCACCATCTGCAAGTTCCCCTCCAAGCCACACACCATCCTGACTTGGAACTATATCGTCGTTCCTTCACTGCGGCTGGGTCATAACAGTGACCTGGCTCAAAGAAGGGCAGGACTGGGTATTAAATATTCCAAGGTGTTTCGGATGGACAGGAAAGTAAGTGGGTTGCTTGGTGGGGGGGGGGGGGGGGGGGGGGGGGGTGTCGGTGGGAGTGGCAATATTGATTAAAGATGGCATTACAGTACTGGAGAGAGAGGATGTTCAGAGGTGTCAAGGATGGAACCACTCTGGCTTGAGGTAAGGAGTGACAAAAGGTGTAATAACATTGATCAGCTTAGTATGTAGGACCACCAACCAGCGGAAGGGATGTGGAGGAACAAATTTGCAAAGAAATTACAGAGAGGAGCAAAATTGATAGAACAATTATAATGGAGGACTTCAATTATCCAAATATAGACTGGGATAGGAATAGTGCAAAGGGGCAAGAGGGGCAAGAGTTCCTGAAATGTGTTCAAGATAATCTTCTGCAGCAGTATGTTTCCAGTCCAACAAGAAGACATGAAATTTTGGACCTGGTTCTGGGAAACGAGTTGGTCCAAGTGGATCAAATATCAGTGGGAGATCCTCTAGGGAACAATGACCATTGTATCCTAAGGTTTAGGTTAAGTATGGAAAAGGACAAGGAACAATCCAGACCAGGGATAATTAATTGGGGGAAAGCCAACTTCGATGGGATGGGAATGCACCTGAGTCGAGTGAGTTGGTATCAAATGTTGGCAGACAAGACAATGGCTGAACAATGGGCCACCTTCAAAGACAAAAGTATTGCAGGAAATGTCAGGGTATATTCCCTTGAAGGGGAAAGGTAGGACAAATAAAGCCAGAGTACCCTGGATGACGAGAGAGATAGAGGTGAAGGTGAAAAGGTAGAAGTGTGCGTAGGACAGATGTCAGGTAGAAAATACAATAGAGAATCAGGCTGAATATAGAAGGACCAGAGGGGAAGTGAAGAAATGAAGAAAAGCAAGGAGAGAGCATGAAAAGAGGTTGGCAGCGAACATAAAAGGGAATCCTAAGGTCTTCTATAAAATAATAAAAGGGTGGTAAAAGAAAGAGTAGGGCCAATTAGGGACAAAAAAAGGGACTTCATGTGGAGGCTGGAGAAATGGCAGAGGTGTTGGACAAGTACTTTGCATCTGTCCTTACAAAGGAAGAAGATACTACCCAGGCCGAGGTGAGAGAGGAGGTAACTGGTACGCTAGAAGAACTTAGAATTGAGAGGAAGGAGGTGTTAGAAAGGCTATCTTTACTTAAAATAGGTAAGGTACCAGGGCCAGATGAGATGCATCCAAGGATACTGTGGAAAGTGTGAATGGAAATTGCAGAGGCACTACTAATAATCTTCCAGTCTTCCTTAGACACAGGAAAGGTGCCAGAGGACTTGAGAGCTGCAAATGTTACACCCTTGTTCAAAAAGGGGTGCAAGGATAAAGTTGGCAACTACAGGCCAGTCAGTTTGACCTTAGCAGTAGGAAAACTACAGTATGGGATAAAATCAATAGTCACTTAGACAAATGCAGGATAATTAAGGAAAGCCACCATGTGTTCATTGAGGAAAAATCATGTTTAACAAACTTGCTGGAATTTTTTGAGGAGGTAGCAGAGAAAGTTGATAAGGGGAATGTTATTGATGTGGTGTATATGGATTTTCAAAAGGTATTTGATACAGTGCCACACAACAGGCTTGTGAGCAAGATTCTAGATCATGGAACAAAAGGGAACGTAGGCACTTGGATAAGAAATTGGCTGAGTGACAGGAAACAGAGATGAGTGATAACTGGTTGTTTTTCAGATTGGAGGGAGGTTTGTAGTGGAGTTCCCCAGGGGTCAGTGTTGGGACCCTGGCTCTTCCTGATATATATTAATGACCCAGACTGTGGTGTGCAGGGCTTGATTTCAAAATCCGCAGGTGGCACGAAGATTGGAAATGTCGTCAACTGTGATGGGGATAGTCTGGAACTTCAAAGTTAGTGGATTGGGCAGACAAGTGGCAGATGAAGTTCAATGCAGAGAAGTGTGAGGTGATTCATTTTAGCAGGAAAGATATGGTGAGACAGAGTAAAATAAAGGGAGAGCCTCTAAAGGAGGTGCAGGAACAGAGGGACCTTGGTGTATGTGTGCATAGGTCCTTGAAGATAACAGGGCATGTTGAGAGAGCAGTTCATAAAGTATATAGTATCTTAGCTTTTATTAATAGGGACATTGAGTACTGGAGTCAGGAAGTCATGTTGAACTTGTATATGACACTAGTTAAGCCTCATCTGGAGTATTGTCCAGTTCTGGGCACCATACTTGAGGAAGGATATGAAGGCATTGGAGAGAGTGCAGGGGAGATTCACAAGAATGATTTCAGGGATAAAGAACTGTAGCTATGAGGATAGATTGGAGAAGTTGGGACTGTTTTCCTTGGAGAAAAGAAGTCTGTGAGGAGACTTGATAGAGATATTCAAGATCCTGAGGGATATGGAGAGGGCAAATAATGAAAAACTGTCCCCACTCAAGAGAGCATCAAGAACCAGAGAGCACAGATTCAAAATAATTGGCAAAAGGAGTAAATGTGATGTGAGGAAAAAAATTTTCACCCAGAGGGTGGCTGGAGTCTGGAACAAACTTCCAGACAGAGTGGTGGAGGCAGGTTCCATCGAGGGTATTCAGAAGGGAATTGAATTGTCATCTGAAAAGAGAGAATGTGCAAGGTTATGGGGATAAGGCAGGGGAGTGGGACTAGGTGGAATGCTCTTTCAGGGAGCTAGTACAGACTCGATGGGCTGAATGGCCTCCTCCTGCACTGTAAAGATACTGTGATACTGTAATAACCCTGGAACTCCCTCCCTAACCGCGCCGTGGGTGTACCTACACCACAGGGACTGCAGCGGCTCAAGAAGGTGCCTCAAGGAGAAGGCACCACCTTCTCAAGGAGGGCAGTTAGGGATGGGCAACACACACCCACATCCCATGAACGAATAAACAAAAAAAAAAATCCCTTCATAGTTTGCCCTTGAATATTCTTCTTTTCAAACCTGCCAAGCTTGGGGGGTGGGGGGTCACTGGTCCCTAATGTGTGATCAGATTTAATCTGGTCTGTGAGTAAGGTCGCCTCTCATTCTTTATGATTTATTCCCCACTTTATTCTCTCCGCCCTCAGGTTTTGATACTGGTGTGCTCCTGGACTGTGCAGTGGAAACTGGAACCTCAGGGAGAGACAGACAGACAGAGAGAGAGAGAGAGAGAGAGGGAGGGAGGGAGGGAGGGGGTGGGTGTGGGGGTTGGTCTGACCCATTCCGCTGCTCAGTTGTGGGCGACCTGGCCTTGCACCGCGCACCCTACTTGGGCAGCCTGACTATTAGGAGCCAGGCTGAGTGAGAGCTGCTGCATTATATAAGGAGCTCCCAGAGCTGCCAGTTCCCTGGGTCATTCCAAGGGAAGGTGTGAGAATCGTGCGGGGACAGAGCCAATCACCTCAGCAAACTCTGCTCATACCAGGGTAAGTAACGGCGCGAGGTTCGGCTCCGACCCTTGCAATTCCCGAATGCAAACTTAGCCAACGTGCGTTTTATCTGTTTATTTCCCCCCCCCCTTAAAGGCAGGAAACAACATTGTCTCTTGAGTTTTAAAATGAACTTGCATAGGGGACACAGGGAAAGCTTACGCTCAGGAGTTTTACCCGCTTAAAGTTAGGAATTTTGGCCAGTTCAATATTGCAGCAGGAAACTAATAACTTTCAAACCACTTATCCTGCTATAATTTGAACGAGAATTAAGTTGCATTGATTAATGCAAAATTCCGAATGCAAGTTTTAAGAGAGAAACATTCTAGTTTTAAATAAACTGTATTTAAAGTCTCTCTATATAACATATATCTATATATTGCAAAATATAAATCCCTATTTCGCGATCAGATTAATTCTCAAGTTTAATTTATCTTTGATTTACTCTATTTGATAATATATTTCTACATATAGCAAAATATATATTGCAAACAATTGCTATTCTGCGATTAGATTAATTCCCAATTTTAATTCATATTTGATTTACTCTATTTGATAATATATTTCAATATATATACAGCAAAATATATAATGCAAACAATTTCCACTCCGTGATCAGAATAATTCTCCATTTTAATTTATCTTTGATTTAAATTCTTTGTGTTTGCATTTTCACCGCTGCTTATTTTTAAGCGCGGTTCGTTCCGACCAGGGCTCCAAATCCGCAGGCAGGTATTTTCACACTGGAGTTCTCGCTCCGACGTTCAGCGCCCATCCGCCGGAGTTTGCGGCGCTTGAGTCTCCTGGAGCAACTTTTCTCTCTCCTCCCCACCGATTTGAGATGCTCCAACTCGCCAGGCGATTAGGGAGCAGCCCACTCGCTCTCAGAGTCATAGGAAACGGTAGGACCCCCAAATCTTACAGAGGGACATTGCAGCCCGGGATGTAACCAGCAAGTTGCGCTCGTTCTTTTCCGAGATGCGTCGATTTTTCCTGGTCTTCCTCGAGGCAGGTTCCAGCTAACTGACTACAGAGAATGACGCTTTTAGTTTGGTTAGCGCTGTGAAGATTTGCAAAGCTTATTTTACACTTGTAACTGTCTGAGTTCCAGATTGGATCCACCTGAGTGGAAACTGGGTTGAACCGACTGTCCAACGTTGGGGGTTGGGGGCGTGGGGACTTAAGCTGCTCTGAGATCAGTGATGCATTAAAGGCGAAATATTGTTGGGAGTGAGTGAGGCGTTTGGTGACCGGGGCACAGTGTAGGACAGCGACTGTGAACCTTCACAAAACACTGGTTCAGTTCCAACTGGAGAGTTGTCTACTTCAGGCACCCCACTTTGGGGAGGATGTAAAGGCTTTAGAGAGAGTGTGGAGGAGGGTCTTGGGGCCGAGGAGAGTCTTGGGGTCGAGGAGGGTCTCGGGGTCAAGGAGGGTCTCGGGGTTGAGGAGGGTCTCAGGGTCGAGGAGGGTCTTGGGGTCGAGGAGGGTCTTGGGATTGAGGAGGGTCTCAGGGGTTGAAGAACTTCAAGTGCGGCAGACAGATTGGAGAAGTTGGGGCTGTTCTCCCTGGAGGAGAGAAGGTTGAGGGGAGATTTGATAGAGGTGTCCAAAGTCACGAGGGCTCTGGACAGAGTCGATTGGGAGAAACTGTTCCCATTGGTGGAAGGATCGAGAACCAGCGGGCAAAGGTTGAGGGTAACTGGCAAAGGGAGCAATGGAGATGTGAGGAAAATACTACTCCACACAGCGAGCGGTTCCGATCTGGAATGCGCTGCGTGAGAGTGTGGTGGGGGCAGGTTCAATCGAGGCTTTCAAGAGGGAATCGGATAATTATCTGCAGAGAGATAAATTGCAGGGCAAGGGCGGATGAGTGGGACCAGCTGAGTTACTCTAACAGAGAGCCGGATGGGCTGAATGGCCTCCTGCACCTGTAAATGTTCTCTGATTTTAGTTAGGCTTTAGCCCCCTGGCTTTGCTGCGAGTGTAAGGTGATAGCAGAGCAGCTATCTCAGACCTTGACGAATGACAGAACGGACACTTCATCTCCTTAACCCCTGGAATTTAAGAAAGAAACCAGACGGGCCAACATCATCACAGCAGGCTTTTCAGGTTGTTGCTCGTGGGATCTTGCTGTGCGCACGTTGGCCGCTGCATCTCCCACGTTACAACAGCAACGACCCATGAAAATCGCTCTGTTGAAGTGGTGAAAATGCCCCACGAATGTAAACCCCTTATAGCCGTATAGCAGTGATGTGCTCCCTCTGATGGGCACATGTGCAATTACAATGTGTGCCTTGTTCAGCGCCAGGTTTTCGTTAGCTCAGTGGGGACCGCTCCTGTCTGATTCCGAGATGGCCAGATCCAAACCTGGAAGGGGTGGGGGGCTGGATTCCAGAACTCCGGCTTGGAATTCTGTGTTGCCATCTGGAGGGGTACTCAAGCCTGGTGGGGCTTTGGGGGAGCCCATCACGACCCTCCTATTGCTGAGGACTCACACCCTGAATCAGCGGGAAGAGAGTTGGGTACAGTCAACGAGAGGAATGCCCATGTCATGTTTTGTTGCAGAACTCTGCTGCCCATATCTTGAGCCCCGTTCCCCTCTCATCCCCCCCCCGGTACGCACTGACCTACACGCTCCTGGTCAAGCAACATCTTCATTTTAAAATTCTCATCCTCGTTTTCAACTCCCTCCACAGCCTTGCTCCCTCCCCACCTCTGTAATCCCCTCCAGCCTCACAACCCTCCGAGATATCTCTGCACTCCTCTACCTCTGGCCTCTTGCGCATCCCCGATTTTAATCGCTCCACCATTGGCGGCCGTGCCTTTAAATGCCTGGGCCCTAAGCAATGGCTCACCACTACTTTCTCAAGGGCGAAGAGGGACGGGCGATAGATGCTGGCCCAGCCAGCTATGTCCGCATCCCGTAAATTAATTTTTAAAAATGCTCTAGAATCCCCTCCCTACACCTCTCGGCCTCTCTACCTCACTTTCCTCCTTAAACCCTACCTCTCTGACCTAATATCTCCCCCTGTGGCTCGCCGGGTGTCATACTTTGTTTTATAATGCTCCTGTGAAGCGCTTTGGATGCTATATAATGTTAAAGGCGCTTTATAAACATAAGCTGCGGTTGTTAATCGACCCGTGACTCCTTCCAGTGTTCCGCAGAGGCAGGGGATGGTGATAGAGGAAGAATAGACCTGGGTAGCTGTGGAGAAGATCATTTGGAGGGACAGCAAACTTCAAAAATACAAGCAAGAGATTAGCGAGTTAAATGACAATCTTCATTATTCACTCAGTTCACGCACTGAGAATTAGCTCAATTGCAGTTTCTAAAGGAAACTATTTTTCCATGCTCTCAAAATACTCACGGCTGATTTGATGACCGAATTGGGTTAATCATATTTATTAATGGACGGTGCTGTTGCTTAGATTAAAGCCGCAGTTCACAGTCATAGTGTTGTGAACCTTAAATGTAATTGTGAACTGAAATATTTTAGCTTGACAGGGGTAGGTGCCAATGTGGGCTCAGTGGCTGGCACTCTTATCTGTGAGTCAGAGGGTTGTGGCTTCAAGTCCCACTCCAGGACTTTAGCACAAATTCAAAGTTGGCACCCAACGCAGTAGTGAGAGAGTGCTGCACTGCCAAAGGTGAGATGTTAAACACAGATGCCATCTGCTCTCTTGGATGGATTTAGAATGGTGTTCTTGAGAAGAGCAGAGGAGTTCTCCCCAGCATCTGAGCCATGAATTATCTGTCAGTCAACATCACAAGAGCAGATTATCTGCTTGTTAACACACTCAGGTTGGTGGGAGCTTGCTGTGCACAAATTTGCCCCTCACGTTCCCAGTACTGCAGCAGTGAGTGCACTTCCAAAACGTGCTTGTCCAAAGAGCTAGCGAGGGAGCCTTTTCCTACTGGGCAAGTTGTTGTGACCTGGAAGGTGCTCTCTGAAAGGGCGGGAGAGGTAGATTCAGTAGGGACTTTCAAAATGGAATTGGATAAATGCAATACTTGGTTGCAACAAAAGGGTTTAGAGGGTTGTGGGGAAGGAGATGGTGTTTTGCGATTCAGCGAATCGCTCCTGCTTCACTTTTCCATTCTGCTCTCTGCCCAACCCAGGTAATAGATTCAAGTCGATCTCCAGGCATTTGATGAGGGGATCAGGGGCTCTAATCTCAATTAAAACAGTAAGATGTTTAGTGAGAACTTATTTCTCAATTAACAGTGAAGAGAGAACCTATTATTTGCAGCATCAAATGAGCAGGGACCTGAGGGACCTCCTGTACCAGTTTGGATCACTTGAGAGAGGAACTTGCCAAATTTTCTTTAGAGGCAAGCGCTTTTGTCCTCTTTTTCACCCTCGTTTCGATGGGGAGGGTCTAGATTTTGTGAGACAGGCTGGAGACACCAGAGGGTCTTTACCCATTCGTCATTAGGAACAAAGGAGGCCATTCAGCCCTTCCAGCCTGTTCCAACATTCAGGGCAATCATGACCGATTTGTATCCTAACTCCACTTACCCACCTTGGCTTCCTATCCTTTAGTACAAAGCAAAAAAAAATCGATCAATCTCAGATTAAGGTAGCATCTATTACCGTATTTGCTGGAGCAAAGATGCACTTTTTGTCTGGAGGAAGGTTGCCTATAATTGCTGTGCGTATTATAGTCCGAAGGTTATGCTCAATACATTTTGAAATCCTGGTGCATCTACCGTCTGGAAAGTACACTTTTTGAGGGACACGACACAACAATCCTTTGCCTGAATAAGTGTCCCCTAACGTTGCTCCTGGAGAGTCTGGCTCTCATTTAAAGGTTATGTTCCCTTGTCCTACATTCCCGGAACAGTGGAAAACATTTCAGTCCAAGTACACCAGCAATTCTTTTCAAAACTCTGAAGAATTTCAATCAACTTACCCCCTTAACCACCTATATTTCATGGGAAACAAGTCTAGCTTCTATAATCTCTATTCAGGTTTGAACCCTTGCATGTGAATCTACCTTTCCTCCATGACCAGTATCCCCTTTCTAAGGTGAATTAGCAAAAGTTAGTGAATCACGAGAAGTTGGTATACAGATGCAGCAAGTGATCAGAAAGGCAAATGGAAGGTTGGCATTTATTGCAAGGGGTCATTAGTTAGACCTCAGCTGGAGTATGATGTACAGTCCTGGGCACCATATTATAGGAAGGATGTGAACATATTGGAGAGAGTGCAGAAGAGGTTTACAAGAATGGTTCCAGGGATGAGAAACTTCAGTTACGAAGATAGATTGGCGAGGTTGGGACTGTTCTCCTTGGAGACGAAAAGGCTGAGAGGTGATTTGATAGAGGCGTTCAAAATCATGAGGGGGCTGGACAGAGTAGATAGGGAAAGGCTGTTCCTGCTCATGAATGGATCGAGAACGAGAGGGCACAGATTTAAAGTGATTTGCAAAAGAAGCAAATGCGATGTGAGAAAAAAACATTTTCACACGACGAGTGGTTGGGGTCTGGAATGCGCTGCCTGCAAGTGTTGTGGAGGCAGATTCAATCAAGTCATTCCAGAGGACATTAGATGATTGTTTGAATAGAAGCAATGTGCAAGAGTACAGGGAAAAGGCAGGAGAATAGCACTAAGTCATGATATTCATTGAGAGAGCTGGTGCAGACATGATGGCCCGAATGGCCTTTTCCACTGCTATAACGATTCTGTGAATTGAGTCTGAAAGTGGGGCAGTGTTGCTAAAGTTGTATAGTGCCTTAGTTAGACCACATCTGGCATACTGAATATGGTTTTGGTCTCCTTACTTAAAGAGAGATATAATTGCATTAGAAGCAGTTCAGAGAAGGTTCACTCGACTCATTCCTGGGATGACGGGGTTTGTCTTATGTGGAAAGGTTGGGCCTGTATCCATTGGGGTTTAGAAGAATGGGAGGTGATCTTATTGAAACATATAAGATTCTGAGGGGACTCGACAGGGCGGATGCTGAAAGGATGTTTCCCCTCGAGGGGGAATCTAGAACTTGGGGACACAGTTTAGAAATTAGGGATCTCACATTTAAGACGGAGATGAGGAGGAATTTCTTCTCTCAGAGGGTCATCGGTCTGTGGAATTCTCTTCCCCAGAGAGCAGTGGAGGCTGGGTCACTAAACATATTCAGGGTTGAGTTAGTCATATTGACCACCAAGAGGCAGGCAAGAAAGTGAAGCCATGATCTTATTGAATGTCGGAGCAGGTTCTGGTCGCCACATTACCAGAGGGATATGGAGGCACTGGAGAGGGTGCAGAGGAGGTTTACCAGGATGCTGCCTGGTCTGGAGGTTATTAGCTATGAGGAGAGGTTGGAGAAATTCAGATTGTTCTCGCTAGAGTGACAGAGATTGAGGGGTGACTTAATAGAAGTTTACAAAAAGTAGATAGTCAGAAGCTTTTTCCCAGGGTGGAAGAGTCATTTACTAGGGGACATAGATTTAAGGTGAGAGGAAAAAACTACAGAGGAGATGTGCGGGGCAAGTTTTTTACACAGAGGGTAGTGAGTGTCTGGAATTCGCTGCCACAGGAGGTGGTGGAAGCAGGTATGATAGTGGTATTTAAGAGACAGCTTGACAAATACATGAATAGGATGGGAATAGAGGGGTACGGACCCCGGAAGTGCAAAATGTTTTAGTTGACGGGCAATATGATCGGCGCAGGCTTGGAGGGCCGAAGGGCCTGTTCCTGTGCTGTACTTTTCTTTGTTCTTTGTTCAAGGGGCCAAGTAGCCTATTCCTAATTCTTGTGCGGTACCCAGAACTGTAGAGGGTGTGTTTATTGGTTGTGTGATTTGGTGAATTGATTGCACAATTCTTGTCGTTTTACTGTCTTTCAGGACTTAGTAAATTTGCAGTCATGCCTTTCGGTAATACTCACAACAAATGGAAACTGCATTACTCAGCGGAGCAGGAGTTTCCTGACCTCAAGCATCATAACAACCACATGGCCAAGGTTTTGACACTTGATATCTACAAGCATCTCCGAGACAAGGAAACCCCCAGTGGTTTCACCCTTGACGATGCGATCCAGACAGGCGTGGACAACCCAGGTGAGGGGAAGGGTAAAGGAGGCTCGGTGAGTTGCCGCAGTGCATCTTGTAGATGGCACACACACGCTGCTGCCACTGTGCGTCGGTGGTGGAGAGAGTGAGTGTTTGTGGATGGGGTGCCAATCAAGCGGGGCTGTTTTGTCCTGGGAGGTGTCGAGCTTCTTGAGTGTTGTGGAAGCTGCACTCATCTAGGCAAGTGCGGAGTATTACATCACACTCATGACTTGTAGATGGTGGACAGGCTTTGGGAAGTCAGGAGGTGAGTTACTCTCCACAGAATTTCCAGTCTCTGAACTATTCTTGCAGCCCAACTACTTATATGTCTGATTCAGTTCAGTTGCTGGTCAATGGTAACCTCACAGATGTTGATGGGGTGATAGAGGGGAAGGATTCCATGATGGCAATGTTGTTGAATGTCAAGGGGGGATGGTTAGATTCTCTGCTTTTGGAGATGGTCGTTGCCTGGCAGTAGCGTGGCACGAATGTTACTTATGGCTATGTGTTAACCGGGATGAGGGGAATGTCCTCAGAGGAGAGATTGAGTAGACTCGGCTTATGTTCCTTAGAGTTTAGAAGATTGAGAGGTGATCTCATTGAAACATATCAATTTCTTAAGGGACTTGACAGGGTAGATGCTGAGAGGGTAGATTCCTGGCTGGGGAATCTAGGATACAAGTCGGGGGCAGAGTCTGAGAATAAGGGGGCGGCTATTTTGGACTGAGACGAGGAGAAATTTCTTCACTTGGAGGATTGAGAATCTTTGGAATTTTCTACCCCAGAGAGTTGTGGTTGCACAATCCTTGAGTATATTCAAAACCGAGGTCGATAGATTTTTGGATACCAAGGGAATTAGGGGTTTACGAGGATGGTGTGGGGCTTTGGAGTTGAGGCAGATCAGCCATTGAATGGTGCAGCAGGCTCGAGGGGCCGAATGGCCTTCTCCTGCTCCTATTTCCCATGTTCTTATATCACAAGGTATGGTTCTGAGCTCTGCATATTCTGTTGTATCCACCTGACCGCCACCCTGTGCCATTGATATGCTTATAATAATGGGGTTTTGTTGGTGCCTCTCAGGTCATCCCTTTATCATGACGGTGGGCTGTGTTGCTGGTGATGAGGAGTCATATGAGGTTTTCAAGGAGCTGTTCGATCCCGTCATTCATGATCGTCATGGTGGCTACAAACCAACGGATAAACACAAGACTGACCTGAACCATGAGAATCTGAAGGTTTGTGATTGGCCGTAGGCAGACTAACTCTGTCTCTTCCTTTATCATTGGGAGGGGAAAGGGCCATGAATCTGTCGACCAGGACCAGGCAAGGCTGAACAGTACATGAACTAAATCTGATATTGGTGGCTAATTGCCACCAGGCCTTGGCTTTGAGAGTCTGAAGACTTAGATATATCGAATTTTTCAGCACAAGAGGCCATTCTGCCCAACAGGCCTACGTCGGCGTTTATGCTCCACGTGACCTCTACCATCCAGAAGGACAAGGGCAGCAGACGCACGGGGAACACCGCCACCAGCGAGTTCCCCTCCAAGTCACTCACCACCCTGACTTGGAAATATATCGGCCGTTCCTTCACTGTCGCTGGGTCAAAATCCTGGAGCTCCCTTCCTAACAGCGCCGTGGGTGTACCTACACCACATGGGCTGCAGCGGTTCAAGAAGGCAGCTCGCCACCACCTTCTCAAGGGGCAACTAGGGATGGGCAATAAATACTGGCCCAGCCAGCGACACCCATAACCCGTGAAAGAATTTTTAAGAATGAGCCAGCTCCCACCTTAGATTATCTCAGGGTTAGCAGCAAAGCCGAATGGCCTCCTGTCGTCCTATATTGTAGAGTGATTGGATGTTACAGTACAGTGGGAGGCCATTTGGCCCATCTTGTCTGTGCCAGCCAATTAGTCCGAGAATCGCCTCTAGATTTGCTATAAAGGCCATGATGGCCTTCCGAAATCTTTTAGTGCCCAGTGTTGGCCACAGTATCTGAGCTCGAACCTAACCAGTGTTTCATAAAAGTTTAGGGCGGTGATCGTGGCACAGTGCTAATGTTGCTGGGCTAGTAATCCAGTAACTCAGGCCAATCCCCTGGGGAAACGTGGGTTCAAATCCCACCACGGCAGCTGGTAGAATTTGAATTCAGTTAATTAATCTGGCATGTAAAGCTAGCCCTAGTAATGATGACAACTACCATCGATTGTTGTAAAACAAACCCATCGGGTTCACTAATGCCCCTTTAGTGGGGGGGGGGAAATCTGCCGTCCTTACCCGGTCTGGCCTACATGTGACTCCAGACCCACAGCAATGTGGTTGAGTCTTAACTGCCCTCTGACATGGCCAAGGAAGACACTCAGTTCAAGGGCAATTAGGGATGGGCAACAAACGCCGGCCTTGCCAGCGACACCCACATCCCATGAAAGAGAATAAAAAACCTCCCTTGCGTTTGTGCTCTGTGCCTGTACTTATGAAGCCTAGGACCTCAGATACTCTTAACAGAATGATATTGTTTCCCCCTTGGCTGACCCAGTCTCCTTCAACATTGTGCAGGGTGGTGACGACCTTGACCCCAACTATGTGCTGAGCAGCCGCGTGCGGACTGGCCGCAGTGTCAAGGGGATCGCCCTGCCCCCACACTGCAGCCGTGGAGAGCGTCGCCTCATCGAGAAGCTTTGCATAGAAGGTAGGTCGGTCGCTGCTGAGGGGGAGATGAACGCAGCTGGGGTCTCGGGAGGGGGCAGTTGGACCAGCGCTCACCCACTTCAGCTTCCTCCTTCGTCCAGAACAAAACCTTGTCCATTTTAGCTGGCACACAGGGACTGTCATCCTTCGAGTCAGTAGTTTCTACCATGCTCGTGCCCTCCACCACTGAGAACAAACATACAAGCATAAGAAATAGGAGCAGGAGTAGGCCATTCGGCCCCTCGAACCTGCTCCACCATTCAATCAGATCATGGCTGATCTGTTTGTGTTTCGAGTTCCACATTCCCATCAAACCCCAATAACCTTTGATTCTCTTGCCTAACAAGAATCTATCTACCTCTGTCTTAAAAATATTCAGTGACCCCGCCTCCACCACCTTCTGAGGCAGAGAGTTCCAAAGTCGCACAGCCCTCTGAGGGGGAAGAAATTCTCCTCATCTCTGTCCTAAAAGGGTGACCCCTAATTTTAAAACACTGCCCTCCTAGTTCTGGACTCACCCACAAGAGGAAACATCCTTTCCACGTCCACCTTGTCAAGCTCGTTCAGGATCTTGTAAACTTCAATCAAATCACCCCTCACTCTTCTAAACACCAGTGGAAACAAGCCCAGTTTGTACAATCCTTCCTCATAAGACAGCCCACTCATTCCAGGTATCAATCTAGTAAACCTCCTCTGAACCGCCTCCAATACATTTACATCCTTCCTCAAATAAGGGAACCAAAACTGCACACAGTATTCGAGATGCGGTCTCACCAATGCCCTGTATAACTGAAGCATAACATCCTTACTTTTATGTTCAATCCCTCTTGTAATAAAGGATAGCATTCCATTAGCCTTCTTGATTATGTGCTGTTCCTGCATACTAACTTCTTGTGACTCATGCACGAGAACACCCAGATCCCTCTGCGTCTCAGGATTCTGTAGCCGTTCTCCATTTAATTAATACTCCGCTTTTTTATTCTTCCTGCCAAAGTGAAAAACTTCATATTTTCCCACATTAAACTCCATCTGCCATATTTTTTGCCCACTCACTCAACCTATCTATATCCGCCTGCAATCTCCTCATGTCCTCTTCACAACATACTTTCCTACCTATCTTTGTGCCATCTGCAAATTTAGCTACCATGTCTTCACTCCTGTCATCTAAGTCATTGATGTAAATCGTAAAAAGTTGAGGGCACAGCACAGACCCTTGTCGGACTCCACTCGTTACATCCTGTCAATCAGAAAAGGACGCATTTATGCATACTCTCTGCTTTCTGCCAGCCAGCCAATCTGCTATCTATGCTAATATCTTAACCCCTACACCATGCGCTTTTATTTTCGGTAACATCCTTTGATGTGGCACCTTATCAAATGCCTTCTGGAAATCCAGGTACAGCACATCTACAGGCTCCCCTTTATCCACAGCGCATGTTAATCCATCAAAGAACTCCAATAAATTGGTTGAACATGATTTCCTTTTACGAAACCATGCTGAATGTTCCCGATTACCTTGAGTTTCTCCAAGTGCCCAGCTATAGCCTCCTTAATAATCAATTCTAACACCTTCCTCAAGACATACGCCAAGCTGACTTGCCTACAGTTCCCTGTTTTCTGTCTCTCTCCCTTCTTGAATGGAGGGGTTATATTTGCTACTTTCCAGCCTGATGGAACCTTTCCAGAATCTATGGAATTTTGGAAAATGAACACCAATGCATCTACTAGCAGGACAAGGGCAGTGTATATATGGGAACACCATCGTCCCTAAGACCCCTGCACGCCGTCCTGACTTGGAACCAGATCGCTGTTCCTTCACTGTCATGTGGCCAAAATCCTGGAACTCCCTCTTTAACAGCGCTGTGAGTGTACCTACACCACATGGACTGCAGTGGTTTAAGGAGGCAGCTCACCACCACTTCTCAAGGGCAATTAGGGATGGGCATTATTGTGTAAGTTGCATTGATTGACCAGCAATGATAAATAAATGGAAACTTTGACTGCTTACCTTACCTTTGGTGCTGGTGTTGGTGCATTGTGAGAATCTCAAGCCACTTATTAAGCTTCTGAGTACAGAACTTGAATCTTACTAAACAGAGAGACACGTTGCCAAAGATTTTTGTCTTGCACTCATCAGGACAAACACAAGAATACCAAATTTCAAACGATCAGCTGATTCACGCTGCCACTATGCAGTGGCTACGTGAGTGGTATTTTCCTCTAACAGGATACTGACGTCAGTCCAGAAAGATGTTCTGCCTACCACACAATTGAACAACGTTGTGCATGAATTTCAGTGCCGGTGTGATGCCAGCTATGTAGGCTGAGCATCCCAACAATTGGCTGATCAGATCTAATGGCATGCTCTTTTGTTTGTTCATAATAGGCAGAGTACAGACCACCGTACTCAACCAGCCAGCGCTTGCAAAACCCAAAACAAAACGTCTACTATTAGATGTGATTCTGCGATTGGGCAGCACTTGCTGAACAATCCTGAGTGCGCTAATAGCTACACTCACAACCAATTAAATATAATCAGTCAAGTTCATAACATGGCTCACTTACACTTGTTAGAAGTGACACACATTCACGGGAAGGGATCCGTTCTCTGCAAACAAAAGGAATAGGTTCAAGCCTTGCACCTTTTTTTTACCTGGGAGCTTGGGGCACCTATAGTTCCTGTTGCTTTCTCCATGGCAACACCTCAGCCAATCAGAGTCAACTTGCCAACCAATCAGCTTCCTCTTATCCTGCACTATAAATTGTTGTGACTGTTTGAAATTTCGTATTCTTGTGTTTGTCCTGATGAGTGCAAGATGAAAAGCTTCAGCAACTTGTCTCCCTTCAGCCAGGCTAGGCTTCTGTTTGTGAAATATTGATCTGCTAGCCGCTTCCGCAGATATTTTAATGTCTGATTCTCTTTGGCAGCTCTCAACAGTCTGACTGGTGAACTTAAGGGCAAGTATTACCCCCTGTCCAGTATGTCTGATGCAGAGCAGCAACAGCTGATTGATGACCACTTCCTGTTTGATAAGCCAGTCTCCCCCCTGCTCCTTGCTTCTGGTATGGCCCGTGACTGGCCTGATGGTAGAGGAATTTGGTAAGTAAAAGCAGATATATTCCACTAGAAAACAGTATATTGAGCCTACAACACGGACGGAGGCCATTAGCCCAATGGGTCCATACCATTGTTTATACTCCACATGTGTCAAGATGCTGGAACGAACTCCTTAATAGAACCGTGGGTGTACCTACCCCACATGGACTGCAGCGGCTCAAGAAGGCAGCTCACCACCACCTTCTCAAGGGGCAGTTAGGGATGGGCAATAAATACTGGCCCAGCCAGTGACGCCCACATCCCGTAAAACGAATTTTTAAAAAGTGTCTTCCCACTCTACTTCATCTAACTCTGCCTACATGTCCTTCTGTTCCTTACTCCCTCATGTGTTTATCCAGCTTCCCCTCAAACGCATCCTTGCTTTCCACCTCAACCACTCCCTGTGGGAGCGAGTTCCACATTCTCCCCGCTCTCTGGGTAAAGAAGTTTCTCCCGAATTCCCCATTGGATTTACTATGGACCATTACATTAATGGCCCCTGGTTCTGGGCTCCCACTCCCTACCTTGCCCTGTTCAAACCATTCATAAGCTGAAAGGCCACTACAGGTAAAGCCACAAGCTTCTCTTTTCTAGAGAGAGGAGGCCCAGCCTGTTTGATCTTAACTGATAGTAATGCTTTTTGGGATTCTTTGCATTAGGACAACCACAGAAAAGTTGTTCTGGATATGGTTCATGGTCTGGATTCTGAGCCCCCTCCCCCCCACCCCGCCAGCCACGTTTCCCCTCCCATCCTCCCCCCAACCAACACCCCCATACTGTGGGCACCCAATACAAGTCATCTTGGGTGCGAGCCATTATTGGCCACTGTAGGTGCCTGCCATTGCGTGGGCATGGAGCTCGCTGGGCCTGGAGAGGAACGTTCACGCTGAGAGGGAGGAGGCGTAGAGACGAGAGTTTGAAAGGGGAGAAAGAGTGGACAAAGAGCAGAATAGAGGAAGACTGGAAATTGGGCTTCTCGTTGCTATGAGAAATATTGGAAGCCCCCCCCCCCCACCCCCCCCCGCCCCCACCCCAACCCCCCACCACCTCCACAGTTGCCAGGTAACCGGCCCATGTGTTGGCAGGCATGAAGTGCACGGGAGTGAGGCTCATGCGGTAGACTAGCTCTTCCAGTACTTGAATGATTTTTGACTTTTGGCATTTTTTGTTTCTTCTTTTGGAAACAGGCACAATGAGAGCAAGACCTTCTTGGTCTGGGTCAACGAGGAGGACCACCTCCGGGTAATCTCCATGCAGAAGGGCGGCAACATGAAGGAGGTTTTCAGGCGTTTCTGTGTGGGCCTGAAGAAGGTGAGGAGCTTTTGCTGTTTTATTTCAGCGACTCGCTGGCTCCTGTTTCCGGCACTCCGGCCGACACCGGGACCTGAACTTGACTGCCTTCGCACCACAGTCGAGGGGCTAACCAGCCATCTCCGTCATCGAGTCATAACAGCAGAGGAGGCCTCTCAGCCCGCCGAATACATGCTGGCTCTCTGTAGAGCAATCCACCCGGTCCCACTCCCCCCCGCCACTCTATCCCCGTGGCTTTGGGGATTTATTTTCCCCAAGCGCTCATCCAACTTCCATTTGAAATCATTCATCGTCTCCACTTCCGCCGCCCTCATGGGCAGCGAGTTCCAGGTCATTACCACTCGCTGAGTAAAAAGCTTCTTCCGCACAACCCCCCCTCCACTGTATCTCTTGCCCAACCTGCGTTCCCCCAGTTCTTGTACCGCACCTTACCGAAATCAGTCACAACCACGCGCGGCTCCATCAAATCGCTGGCCAACGCGAGGAATGCACTTTGCCCGGGGAGCAGCATCTTCGCGAAAAGAGCAAATGGTCCAGGGTGAGGGATGGGGGCTTTCCTGTTCCGCACTGGTGATCCTCATCCTTTACTTTAAAAAAGAAATAAACCCCTCGGGGATTCAGGAGAATTGGTAGGGGTGGTGGGGGTTTGGAACTCGGGCCACAAGCAGCGGTTGAGGTGAATAGCGACGGTGCATCTAAGGAGAAGCTAGATAAGGACGTGCGGGGGAAGGGAATAAGGTTAGTGAGGTGGGAGGGGGCTCCATGCGGAACACAAACACCAGCACAGACCAGGTGGGCCGAATGGCCTGTTTCTGCGCTTGACAATTCTATGTCTTTGCTGGGGCTTCACGATAAGACTTTTAACCCTCTCGCCCGATACAGATTGAAGATATTTTCGTCAAGGCCGGCCGTGGTTTTATGTGGAACGAACATCTTGGTTACGTCCTGACCTGCCCCTCTAACTTGGGCACTGGCCTGCGCGGTGGCGTCCATGTTAAGATCCCTCACCTGTGCAAGCACGAGAAATTTGGCGAGGTCCTCAAGAGGACAAGGCTGCAGAAGCGCGGCACAGGTAAGGCCTCGCGTGAACGCGCTCACTTGACGCAAACGCCAGTTCCACCCCTGGGCCTGCGCCGGGTCAGACTTAACTAGTGCAGCAGCCCGGACACTCTAGTTAGCTCTTGGCACCCTTGCCTTCTTGACATCCTGTCATCCAGTGACTTTTTTGGGTCACTTTGGCTCAGTTGGTGCCTTTGGGCCCCAGAGGCCTGAGATTTAGGCTTTGAGCACCACCTGGAGGACTGAGAGTCAACACAACCCAGAGAAAAGGTTGGTTTTCGGCTGGACATGAGAGGCAATGCTGCGTGAAGCAAAGAGTTGCCCTCCTACAACCAAGGACACCAAAATTTGATTAATCGTCATTCATTTTTTGGCTGCTGGAGGGGACCTTGCTATGTGCAAAATGGCTAAGCGTGCTTTTCCACGTGGCAGTTGCTGCTTTGCCCCTCCAAAGCCGCGGAGTGCTTTTCGGCTCTGTGGGTAGGGTAAAGGTGTTGTAATAAATGCAATGTGCCGCCTACTGTGGCCGATGTCAGGCAAAGGTAGGACCGATGCGCCGCGGTGGGTGCCAGTCAGTCACCAGCAGCAGCAGAGAGTCTGGTGGGTGGGAGTGAGGGGGAAGTAAAGGTCGATGGTCTGAAGACTTGTTAGAAGGGCTGGGTCATTTACAAAGGCTTGTAAATTTCAAAGGCACCATCATACTCATGGTTTTAGTATTCTTAAGCCTTTGGTACCCTGTATTTCAGTTCCATGGACTCCAGTGCTGGAATGAGGGAGCAGACCTCCTGATGCAACATTAAGTGAGGTCTTCTCAATGCTAATTGACAATGGTGTGGCAGACTGCAGAGTAGAAGAGCCTCCCAGTGTCCTAGGTGAAAGCCCCATCCTCTCAACCTCCACTGACATCAGATCACAGAATTGTTACGGTGTAGAAGGAGGCCATTCAGCCCATCGTGTCTGCACCGGCTCTCTGAGCATTTTAACTTAGTGCCAATCTCCTGCCTTCTCCCCGTTACCCTGCACATTGATTCTATTTAAATAACCATCCGATGCCCTCTTGAATGCCTCAATTGAACCTGCTTCCTCCACACTTCCAGGCCGTGCATTTCAAACCCTAACTACTCGCTGGGTGAAAAAGTTTTTTCTCACCTTGCATTTGCTTCTTTTGCAATACATTTTAAAACCGTGCCCTCTGGTTCTCGATCCATTTACGAGCGAGAACAGTTTCTCCCTATCTACTCTGTCCAGACCCTTCCTGACTTTGAAAACTTCTGTCAAGTCTCCTCTTACCCTTCTCCTCTCCAAGGAAAACAGTCTCAACCTTTCCAATCTATCCTCATCACTGAAGTTTCTCATCCCTAGAACCGTTCTCGTAAATCTCTTCTGCACTCTCTCCAATGTGTTCACATCCTTCCTATAGTGTGGCACCCAGAACTGTACACAATACTCCAGCTGAGGTCTAACCAGTGTCCTATATAAATTCATCATAACCTCCTCCTCTTATGCTCTATGCCCCTATTAATGAAGCCTAGAATACTGTATGCTATAGAAACAGCTCTCTCTACCTGTCCTGCCACCTTTACTGGCATTTGTACAAATACACCCAGGTCTCTCCGCTCCTGCATACCCTTTAGAATAGTATCCTTTATTTTATACTGTCTCTCCATGTCCCTCATTTCTTTTCTAAAGCAATGTAATGATAATGGAAGTTATGGCGAACCTTGAGCAAACACTGGTTCAGCCTCAGTTGGACTATCCCAACCAATTCTGGGCACAGATGAAACAATTATCCATCTCACTGCTAGTTGTGGGATGTGATTAGCTGCCGCATTGGCCGAGATGAACAAAATGGCTGCCGCATTGGCCGAGATGAACAAAATGGCTGCCGCATTGTCTGACATGAACAACAGTTGATTGCTCACTAAGGTAACTCATGACATGTGAAGCACTCTGGGATAATGGGAGAAGTGATACAATACATAAGGCTCTCTGGCACTATTGGTCGCTTAAGTTGTTAAGCAGTACACTGATTGTTTTCCTTTGCAACGTCAGGTGGTGTTGACACCGAGGCTGTTGGCAGCGTCTATGACATCTCCAACGCTGATCGTCTGGGCTTCTCTGAGGTTGAACAGGTCCAGATGGTGGTCGATGGTGTGAAGCTGATGATTGAGATGGAGAAGCGACTGGAGAAAGGAAAGAGCATCGATGACCTGATGCCAGCCCAGAAGTAAACAAAAAGAAGTGGTGGTGGAGTTAGAAGGAACTCTGAGCTGCCTTGGAACATCACAGGTCATGAACTTTGAACTTTGGCAAGCACTTCTTACTCATATACTTCCTGGCCACAGGCTTGTGTCTCAAATAAGGATGTCATCGTGTGAGGAAATGGAAGTTGGCTTCAATCACGTGAAAGGGTTACTAGATACCTCTTAACATTTGATGACACATCAATAAAATATGGCCCCAGAAGTTTGGTCTCTTGTCTTGTTGTATCTCTGAGTTGGGTTATTGTAGAGATGGGCTATTGTAGAGATGGGCTATTGTAGTGATGGGCTATTGTAGAGATGGGCTATTGTAGAGATGGGCTATTGTAGTGATGGGCTATTGCAGAGATGGGCTATTGTAGAGATGGGCTATTGTAGTGTTGGGCTATTGTAGAGATGGGCTATTGTAGTGATGGGCTATTGTAGAGATGGGCTATTGTAGAGATGGGCTATTGTAGAGATGGGCTATTGTAGAGATGGGCATATTAACTTCAGAAATAATCACAAATCTCCTCATGATCATTCTAGCTCACAATAATCATGAATTTTCGGTGGTTGCCCTTGTCCACCACCTTTTTGATTGGTTATTTGACTACGATGATTGGAATGATCTTATGGTTGACTGCAGGTGAAGAAGAGACACCTCAGTATAACTGGTGTCAGGTACCATCTCTATGTTGAATTTTGGGTCTCCTATACAGGGTTCTCCCTGTTTTTACTGTACACAAAACATCTTAGAATGGATACAGCTCAGAAGGAGGCCATTAGGCCCAGCAAGTCTTATGCTGGCCCTCTGCAAGATCAGCTTAGCCAGTCCCACTGCCCCACCCCTTTTTGTCATTAGGAGCGCATCCATTTCCCTTTTAAAAGCCACAATTGAACCTGCCTCCACCACACTCTCAGGCAGCGCACAGATCTTAAACACTCGATGCGTATAAGTGTTTTTCCTCATGTCGCCTCTTGTTCTTTTGCCAATCACCTTAAAGCCAGTGGCCTCTGGTTCTCAACGTCAATGGGAACAGTTTCTCCCTCAGCCCAAACCCTTCACAATCTCCTCTCAGAGGAGATCAGCCCCAGCTTTTCCACGTAACTGAAGCCCCTCATTCTTAGAACCATTCTTGGAAATCTTTTCTGCATCCTCACTAAGGCCTTGACCGCCTTCCTAAAGTGCGGTGCCCAGAACTGGATGGGATACTCCAGCTGAGGCTGAACCAGTGCTTACTAAAGGTTAGTCACAACTTCCATGATCATTATGTTGCTTTAGCAAAGGAACAAGACAAGGGAGGAAGTTTGGAACTGGAGTTTAGAAGAGTAAGAGGCGACTTGATCGAAACCTTTAAGATCCTGAGGGGTCTTGACAGGGTGGGTGTAGAGAGGGTGTTTCCTCTTGTGGGAGAATCTAGAACTAGGGGGTCACTGTTTGAAAATAAGGGGTCACCCGTTTAAGGCAGAGATGAGGAGAATTTTTTTCTCTGAGGTTTGAGTGTCTGGAACTCTCTTCCTCAAAAGGTGGTGGAAGCAAAGCCTTTGAAGGTTTTTAAGGCAGAGCTGGATAGATTCTTGATTAACAAGGGGGTGAAAGGTTATTGGGGGTAGGCAGGAATATGGAGTTGAGGTTACATTCAGATCAGCCATGTTCTTATTGAATGGCGGAGCAGGTTCGAGGGGCTGAGTGGCCTCCTCCTACTCCTAACTCGTACATTTGGGTGTTGCACTGGGTTAGAGCGACAATTTGTCAGCTCAGAATTTAGGGTCAAATCTAACTTAGAGGCACGAGATCTAACCTGATACCTTCAGAATTGGCGGCTTCACCAGGAGGTTCTATTCAGATTGAAGACCGATGGGCTTGGAATCTAACCAATGCTCAGTGCTGCCTAGGGACATGTGATGTTGAGATAGACCTTGTGCTAAGATCCACTAGAAGAGAATGGGACAGTCAATGCAAAAGGTGTCAACTTGTCTGTGAAGACCATGTCCCCATTAGCAACCAGAAGGGAGAAATCAGCATCCAGTCTGACAAATTGATATCTTATCAAGTCTACAGCACAGAAATGGGCCATTCTGCCCATCAGGTCCTCTGCCAGTCTTTATGCTCCACATGAGCTCCCTCCCAACACCCTTCATCCAACCCCATCAACATAGCCATTCCACCTCATGGACTTTTCTAGTTCCTCCTTCGACGCATCCGTGTTAATATCACCCTGGGGTTTCGGCTGCTAATGGGGAGGCAACTGATCGGGGAGCATCGTTTAATTTCCCCTGTCCAGTCTCGCACTAATTCATTGGGTGGTAATATGAGAGGGTATCATGTCAAGCCGGCTCTGGGCACACGGACTCAAATCCCACCACAGGAGCTGGTGTTTAAGTCTCAAGAATGGTGACCATGACCAGCTACCACTGACTGTTGGAAAACCACCCCCCATCTGGCTCACTAATGCCCCTAAGGGAAAGAAACCTGGCCTACACGTGACTCCAGGCCCACAGCAACGTGCCTGACTTTTAACTGCCCCTCTGAAATGGCCGGGCTACAAGCCTCTCAGTTCAAGGGCAATTAGGGACGGGCAACGAATGCTGGGGCCTCGCCAGCGACGCCCACTTCCCACAAAAGACTAAAATGATAACAGAAGATGGAAAACGTGATACAGAAGTTGGAAGGAGGATCGAAATAGCCAGAAGTAATCTTGTGAAGGTGAAGGATGTGTGACCAACAAGAAAACTCGAATTTGTAACAAATTCCTAAAGATGCTACATTCTATCCGCAATCCTGAGTGCCTTAGAAACCTGGACAATAAATAAAGATCTGTGGAAGAAAGTAGAGGCCTTTGAGAGGTGGACGCTAAGACACAAGCTAAAAATTCTATATACAGAGCCCGTGACAAATGAAGAGGTGCCCGAAATTGCAAGAGCAAAAAAAAAAAACTCTTAAAAAAGCGACATCCGGAAAGGAAAATGTCCATTTAATCAGAGCTGAAAAGTTACGGAGATCTCTCCTGGAGGGAGAGTGGAGGGCAGCAGGAAGAGGGGTCGACCTTGGTGTAGTCGGATGACGGACGGCACAGAGCGGTTTCAGGCGAGTTATACTGGATGTGTGAGGAAGGCACGAGACAGACGAGTGTGGTGAACCATGACAGCAGATCTCCTGGTGGGAGTAGCTACAAGCAGCAGCATCCCAGTATAGCCCCGTGTTAAGCACAGGTTGTACGAGTGTGCCAGGGTCACTCACCCTTGACCCCAAAAGGTCTGTGCCCCAACAAGAACTTGCATTTATATAGCGCCTTTAACGGAATAAAAGGTGCCTCACACGAGCGTCATCAAAATTTGCCAGTGAGCCACACGCAAGATACTGGGACAAGTGATCGAAACTTGGTCAAAAGGGTTTTAGGGAGCGGCATATAGGAGGAGGGGGAAGGTTATGGAAGCAATTGCTTAGGGTCCAGGCAGCTGAAGGCCACGACCACCAATGACGGGAAGATGGAAGTCGGGGGGGTGTGCAAGAGGCCGGAATTAGATGAGCGCAGAGATCTCGATGACGGTAGTGGGGCTGGTGGAGATCACAAAGATAGGGAAATGGGAGGGCGAGGCCACAGAGGGATTTGAAAACCGGCCTGAGAACGTTAAAATCGGACCGGGAACCAACCTGGGTCAGCGGGCACAGCAGGCGATGGGTGATCAGGTGGCGGTGCGATTTAGGGTAAGGGGCAGCAGAGTTCTGGACGAGCTCAGCCTCAGGGAGGGTGGTACCCAAAATCCCAGCCACATAACGCCCCACTGGATGTTCACAGGATCTCAGGATCGTTACAGGGCAGGAGGCCATTCGGCCTATCGAGCCTGCACTGGCTCTCTGAAAGAGCGTTCCACACCTAGTCCAACCTCTCCTGCCTTATCCCCGCTACCTTGAGCATTCTTTTCCAGGCAGCGATCCAATTCCCTTTTGGATACCTCTATCAGACCTGCCTCTACCACCCCCCCTCCCTGGACGTTCACTCCAGGCTCCAACCACTTCCCTGGCAGTAAAGGTTGGCAAGAGTCCCTGCTGGATCAGATTCCAAACCACCCCCGACCACCTTGATCAGAATTTCACACGACACACACGAGGCAGACAGAGTTAACTTCAAGGACTCTTTTATATACATACAACTCAATTTCATATCTAGAGGTTTGGAGATCTAATAACTTAACACTTCTTAAAAACTCTGGGAAGTCGACCAGTGTTTTCTACAGAATAATACAGTTACAAGCAGGGTTTCTTTTTCTGTTTTCTTTTATACAGGAATTATTATACAGTTCAATATTCTCTTCAGAATCAGATTCACATCAGCCGTGGTCCAGAAGGTGACCCACAGTCACATTGGAGAAGGGATGAACAAGCGATACCCAAGTCTTGTCTGGGGCCCAGTGGCACGGGAGGGGATGGTGGGCAGTCCCCCTGTGACGCTTTTAAGACAATGAACATGGAGGTTAAAAAAAAATGAACTCAAATACATGGCCGAAATAGGGTTGCCAACCCTCCAGGATTGCCCTGGAGTGCCCAGGAATTGAAGATTAATCTCCAGGGCACTGTTGTGAGTAAAGCACTTGAAGTGGAAGGTGGTGGGGTTGGGGAGAAAAGGGGGATTGAAAAATGTTTCACTCACTCTCTTTGCTTATGAAGCATAAGAGTCTTGGGACATGGTGAAGGAAATGTTTGTTCCACTGGGTGGGGCAGGAGCTCAAGTGATGAAACCTCCAGGAATACCACTGACCAGAGTTGGCAACCCAAGTTTGGAATGCCTCGCGGTTGCAACTTGAAGGCTACCGCGATGACCAATAAGTTTTTTTTTGTTCCAAGGACTCCTCCAGCCGCGGACTGAGCCACGCCAGGCCAGATGCCTGAGCCGTGGTGAGCTGGGAGGTGCCAGTCGGTGAAGTGGCAGCTTCAGCAGGTAAAGGTAGTGGGAGGGGTCAAAGCAGGACACGTGATCGCGACCTGATGACCCCTGTCCACAAGTGCATGTGCGAGCTTCAGTTGAGATTGGCTGTGACGCCTGTTATGGTTCAATAGTCTATTGGCACTCACTGCATTGTGGAGATGGGGGGGCGGTGGGGAAGGAGGAGCTCTCCTGGTCACTCAGGCAGACTGTTAGAGAGGAACTGCCGCTGCCAAAGCTCACCAAGAGGTCACAGTTCAAAAGGTAACACTTCCTCTGTGATTCCTCCATTTTCAAAATGCGAACATCCTTGTTCTCCCGCCACCCTCTACCCCCCCACCCAACCCCCACCCCCCACCATTGCAGCCGAAGAAAGCGCCAGTGCAAATAATGCGGAGCTGCAGGAAGATGCAGCGACTGGCCCAGGACCCAGGTCTCGAAGTGCCTCGCGTTACCTTGGCAATGTCGCACGGTGCCCAAGAGATGGAAGAGCCTTCCGTGGCGAGCGACCACATTTGGCGGCTGTTGAGTTGGACCATTGCCCAGCTCCGTCCCACGGCGAGTTGGCGCGTGCCACTCGGTGCCTTGCTCATACCCCGTCGTGCCACCCAGCTCGGCAAAGTGCCTTTAGGCCTCTTGGGTCAGGCGGAATAGGTGGGGAGAGCGGGAGTGTATTGGAGACTGGGTGCAGACTTGGACAGCTATCTAACCGGAGGAGGGAAGGTCAAAGGGCAGGCTGGTGGGTGCGGTTCAACGCTCAAATCGGGAATTTATTTCCAGTTACCAGTCAGCAGCCCGTCTGAGATCACGGTTGGAGTTCACCCCAGGGATGAATCGACTCCACGGCAATCCCTAGGCACTCTCACTCGGTCTCGTAATGAGCAGGTACATAATCTACAAGATCATCAGTCCCTCCGGCATCTCTCCAACAGAAGTGTAAACACTGCAGCGTAACTGGAACATGCCCCACCGTGAGGGGACACTGAGCCCGCTCATGAATACTGAGTAGGTGACCAATCTGTGCCAACTGAAGTGCCAGTAGAAGCTCACTGAGCAACATTCTGCCTAAAGTCCTCGAGCTGCCTGTCAAAGCAGGGATCAGGTGTCATTTACATAAAAGTCACACAAGTCACTCATTCTATGAATTCACTATGAGCCAATTTGGAGAATTCCCAGCCTTTTTTATATACTCATTGAGGTGAGAGATGTCAGCAACGAGGGCAAGTAAACCTTCCATATCAGACCTTCAGATCATCAAACACTCCCAGGACAGGTGCAGCACAGGGTTAGATACAGAGTAAAGCTCCCTCTACACTGTCTCCATCAAACACTCCCAGGACAGGTGCAGCACGGGGTTAGATACAGAGTAAAGCTCCCTCTACACTGTCTCCATCAAACACTCCCAGGACAGGTACAGCACGGGGTTAGATACAGAGTAAAGCTCCCTCTACACTGTCCCCATCATCACTCCCAGGACAGGTACAGCACGGGGTTAGATACAGAGTAAAGCTCCCTCTACACTGTCCTCATCAAACACTCCCAGGACAGGTACAGCACGGGGTTAGATACAGAGTAAAGCTCCCTCTACACTGTCCCCATCAAACACTCCCAGGACAGGTACAACACGGGGTTAGATACAGACTAAAGCTCCCTCTACACTGTCCCCATCAAACACTCCCAGGACAGGTACAGCACGGGGTTAGATACAGAGTAAAGCTCCCTCTACACTGTCCCCATCAAACACTCCCAGGACAGGTACAGCACGGGGTTAAATACAGAGTAAAGCTCCCTCTACACTGTCCCCATCAAATACTCCCAGGACAGGTACAGCACGGGGTTAGATACAGAGTAAAGCTCCCTCTACACTGTCCCCATCAAACACTCCCAGGACAGGTACAGCACGGGGTTAGATACAGAGTAAAGCTCCCTCTACACTGTCCCCATCAAACACTCCCAGGGCAGGTACAGCACGGGGTTAGATACAGAGTAAAGCTCCTTCTACACTGTTATACTCTTCTCACTAGTGCGATATTTTCCCCCATTTTACCCTCTTTACCTCTCCCATTCAGGAAGGGTTAGGGCCCCGCAGTGATACTCACCTCTCTGGTGCCTCGCACGAATGCTCATCGATGCGCCAGTCTGGACTGTGGATGACAGGAACTCTTTGGCCATAGGGGCATCACAGGCCTCCCTAGCCCTCACCCAACACCGAATGGAAGCGATGAAAGTTGGTTGTGGAGGAGGGCGATGGGGTGTGGGGTGCAGAGCGTTGGAAACGGTGACTCGATTTTACCTGTTCTGGTCCAGAGAGAGCCCACCTTGCCCCGAGGTCACTAACCTGGGACAGACTGCCCGGATTGTCGGGCTTCGAGAACTCAATTCTGCACGGCCTTGTACAGTTACCCGGCGGGATGGGGGTGGGTGGGGGAGGGGCATTAGGAAATGTCCAAACACTGGTAGATTGGGTGAACTTGGCTTTTGGGCAGGCTTAGTGATAAAAGGAATGTTGGGAACTTGGAGAGGTCAGTCAGCGTTCCAGTCCCCACTCTGGATCTCAGAACTCCATTCGCCATCTCCTAAACCTTCATCACATATACAACAGGTGTGAGAGGTCTCCCCGAACAAGTCAAAAAGAAGTGGTCACAACGTGAACATTGACAATGATTCCTTTAGAACTTCCATCCATCCTTAGCAACTCTCTTAAGATGAAGGTGAGAGATAGCCAGCGGGAAGTTCCCAACAACACTCCAGCCTTCCATTAGTGGAGCAAACTCAATAGAGGAAAGGCCTCGCCTCCAATCCTGCCCATCACCTCTCCCGGTAGACCAGTCCGGAGCTAAGCGACCACTTGGTTCGGCCTGAAGGTTAACTTTAGAGAGATAAGGTGTCCATTGTGGCTCTTTGTAATTGAACGGAAAGGATTTAACCAAATAAAAAGTCAAAAGTAACGTGAACCATTCTGAAAATCCAGACCCAGGAGGAAGAGCAGACAACAGTTTCTCTCTCCGTTGGATTCTGTATTGTTTAAGATGTTTGGCTCTGCTATGATGGGATTTAACCTATTCCCCTCATGACAGGCACAGGGCAGGAGGGTGAATCTTTGCTTTAAAAAGTGAGGAATGGGTTGCTGCTTCTGATCGCTCCTCACTCCCAGGTGAGGCTGAGGCTCAGACTTGCTCTCGGCTGCACTATCAACGTATTCCAACCTCAAACACGAGGCTGCGTGGGCCACTGGCTCTTGTGATTGGAATGATGAGCACCCTTCTCCAAGTGAGATTTCCTTCACTAGTTTCAGAGTAACACTGCATTGTGGACCAGTTTCAGAGTAACACTGCATTGTGGACCAGTTCTGTCCCACAAACTCACACCCAGCAAGAATTCAGTCGAGGTTTCGAGATTCATTTCATATAGAACTTCACGTTGGAGAGGGAAATAAATAAAGACAGAGGTGGGGGGGGGGGGGGGGGGCGGGGAAGAGAGAGAGAGAGACAGAGAGAGAGAGTGAGAGACAGATATACAGGCAGACAGAGAGTGAGAGAGACACAGAGTGTGAGAGAGAGACAAACAGACAGAGTGCAAGAGAGAGACAAACAGACAGAGCATGAGAGAGAGACAAACAGACAGAGTGTGAGAGACAAACAGACAGAGTGCAAGAGAGACAAACAGACAGAGCATGAGAGAGAGACAAACAGACAGAGTGAGAGAGAGACAAACAGACAGAGCATGAGAGAGAGACAAACAGACAGAGTGTGAGAGACAAACAGACAGAGTGCAAGAGAGACAAACAGACAGAGCATGAGAGAGAGACAAACAGATAGAGTGAGAGAGAGACAAACAGACAGAGCATGAGAGAGAGACAGACAGACAGAGTGAGAGAGAGACAAACAGACAGAGCATGAGAGAGAGACAAACAGACAGTGTGAGAGACAAACAGACAGAGCATGAGAGAGAGACAAACAGACAGAGTGAGAGAGAGAGACAAACAGACAGAGTGAGAGAGAGAGACAAACAGACAGAGTGCAAGAGAGAGACAAACAGACAGAATGCAAGAGAGAGACAAACAGAGCGAGAGAGAGACAGATAGAACGCGAGTGAGACAGACAGGGCGAGAGAGTGAGACAGGGAGAGAGAGAAACAAAGAGGCAGACAGAGAGACAGGCAATGCGAGCGAGAGGGAGAGAGAGAGAGACAGAGAAAGAAGACAGATTCAGAGAGAGAGAGAGAGACAGGCAAAGGGAGAGAGAGGTGACGAGAGAGAGAGAGACAAAGAAAGTGTCTGAGAGAGATCAGTGATGGGAGAGAGAGAGAGAGAGATCGATGATGGGAGAGGGAGAGAGGTGATGAGAGGAAGAGCGAGAGAGATCACGCGCGCGCGAGAGAGAGCGCGAGGGAGATCAGCGATGGGAGAGAGAGAGATCAGTTTAGAAGAGAGAGAGAGAGAGATCAGTGATAGAAGAGAGAGGGAGATCAGTGATGGGAGAGAGAGAGAGATCAGTGATGGGAGGGGGAGAGAGAGAGAGAGATCAGTGATGGAAGAGAGAGAGAGAGAGATCAGTGATAGAAGAGAGAGAGAGATCAGTGATGAGAGAGAGAGAGAGAGATCAGCGATGGGAGAGAGAGAGATCAGTGATGGGAGAGAGAGAGAGAGAGAGATCAGCGATGGGAGAGAGAGAGATCAGTGATGGAAGAGAGAGAGAGAGAGAGAGATCAGTGATAGAAGAGAGAGAAAGAGATCAGTGATGGGAGAGAGAGAGATCAGTGATGGAAGAGAGAGCGAGAGAGAGATCAGTGATGGGAGAGAGAGAGAGAGAGAGGTCAGTGATAGAAGAGAGAGAGAGAGATCAGCGATGGAAGAGAGAGAGAGAGATCAGTGACGGGAGAGAGAGAGAGAGAGAGATCAGTGATGGGAGAGAGATAGAGAGATCAGTGATGGGAGAGAGAGAGATCAGTGATGGAAGAGAGAAAGATCAGTGATGGGAGAGGAGAGAGAGAGAGAGAGATCAGTGATAGAAGAGAGAGAGAGAGAGATCAGTGATGGAGGAGAGAGAGAGATCAGTGATAGAAGAGAGAGAGAGAGAGATCAGTGATGGAAGAGAGAGAGAGAGAGATCAGTGATGGGAAAGAGAGATCAGTGATGAGAGAGAGAGAGAGATCAGTGATGAGAGAGAGATAGAGAGAACAGTGATAGAAGAGAGAGAGAGAGATCAGTGATGGAAGAGAGAGAGAGATCAGTGATGAGAGAGAGAGATCAGTGATGAGAGAGAGATCAGTGATGGGAGAAAGAGAGATCAGTGATGAGAGAGAGAGAGATCAGTGATGAGAGAGAGAGAGATCAGTGATGAGAGAGAGATCAGTGATGGGAGAAAGAGAGATCAGTGATGGAAGAGAGAGATCAGTGATGGGAGAGAGAGAGAGATCAGTGATGGAAGAGAGAGAGAGAGAGATCAGTGATGGGAGAGAGAGAGAGAGAGAGAGATCAGTGATAGAAGAGAGAGAGAGATCAGTGATAGAAGAGAGAGAGAGATCAGTGATGGGGAGAGAGAGAGAGAGAGATCAGTGATGGGAGAGAGAGAGATCAGTGATGGAAGAGAGAGAGAGAGAGATCAGTGATGGGAGAGAGAGAGAGAGAGAGATCAGTGATAGAAGAGAGAGAGAGATCAGTGATAGAAGAGAGAGAGAGATCAGTGATGGGGAGAGAGAGAGAGTGAGATCAGTGATAGAAGAGAGAGAGAGAGATCAGTGATGGAAGAGAGAGAGATCAGTGATGGAAGAGAGAGAGAGAGATCAGTGATGGGAGAGACAGAGAGAGAGAGAGATCAGTGATAGAAGAGAGAGAGAGATCAGTGATAGAAGAGAGAGAGAGATCAGTGATGGGGAGAGAGAGTGAGATCAGTGATAGAAAAGAGAGAGAGAGATCAGTGATGGAAGAGAGAGAGATTAGTGATGAGAGAGAGAGATTAGTGATGGAAGAGAGAGAGAGAGATCAGTGATGGAAGGGAGAGAGATCAGTGATTGAAGAGAGAGAGATCAGTGATGAGGGAGAGAGAGATCAGTGATGGGAGAGAGAGAGAGATCAGTGATAGAAGAGAGAGAGAGATAAGTGATGGAAGAGAGAGAGAGAAATCAGTGATGGGAGAGAGAGAGAGATCAGTGATGAGAGAGAGAGAGATCAGTGATGGGAGAGAGAGAGAGAGAGAGAGAGAACAGTGATGAGAGAGAGAAAGAGATCAGTGATGGGAGAGAGAGAGAGAAATCAGTGATGGGAGAGAGAGAGAGAGAGAGAGAACAGTGATGAGAGAGAGAAAGAGATCAGTGATGGGAGAGAGAGAGATCAGTGATAGAAGAGAGAGAGAGAGAGAGATCAGTGATGGGAGAGAGAGATCAGTGATAGAAGAGAGAGAGAGAGATCAGTGGTGGGAGAGAAAGATCAGTGATAGAAGAGAGAGAGAGAGATCAGTGATAGAAGAGAGAGAGAGAGAGATTAGTGATGAGAGAGAGAGAGAGATCAGTGATAGAGAGAGAGAGAGAGATCAGTGATGGAAGAGAGAGAGAGATCAGTGATAGAGAGAGAGAGAGAGAGATCAGTGATAGAAGAGAGAGAGAGAGAGATTAGTGATGAGAGAGAGAGAGAGATCAGTGATAGAGAGAGAGAGAGAGATCAGTGATGGAAGAGAGAGAGAGATCAGTGATGAGAGAGAGAGATCAGTGATGAGAGAGAGAGATCAGTGATGGGAGAGAGAGAGAGAGATCAGTGATGGAAGAGAGAGAGAAATCAGTGATGGAAGAGAGAGAGAGAGAGAGAGAGATCAGTGATAGAAGAGAGAGAGAGAGATCAGTGATGAGAGAGAGAGAGATCAGTGATGGGGAGAGAGAGAGAGAGAGATCAGTGATAGAAGAGAGAGAGAGAGATCAGTGATGGAAGAGAGAGAGAGAGATTAGTGATGAGAGAGAGATCAGTGATGGAAGGGAGAGAGATCAGTGAGGGAAGAGAGAGATCAGTGATGAGAGAGAGAGAGATCAGTGATGAGAGAGAGAGAGATCAGTGATGGAAGAGAGAGAGAGAGATCAGTGATAGAAGAGAGAGAGAGAGATCAGTGATAGAAGAGAGAGCGATTAGTGATGAGAGAGAGAGAGATTAGTGATGGAAGAGAGAGAGAGAGATCAGTGATGGAAGAGAGAGAGATCAGTGATGAGAGAGACAGAGATCAGTGATGGGAGAGACAGAGATCAGTGATGGGAGAGAGAGAGAGAGAGATCAGTGATGAGAGAGAGAGAGATCAGTGATGAGAGAGAGAGAACAGTGATGAGAGAGAGAAAGAGATCAGTGATGGGAGAGAGAGAGAGATCAGTGATAGAAGAGAGAGTGATCGATCAGTGATGGGAGAGAGAGAGAGAGAGAGATCAGTGATAGAAGAGAGAGAGAGAGAGATCAATGATGGGAGAGAGAGAGATCAGTGATGGAAGAGAGAGAGAGAACAGTGATGGGAAAGAGAGAGACAGAGAGATCAGTGATAGAAGAGAGAGAGAGAGAGATCAGTGATGGGAGAGAAAGATCAGTGATAGAAAGAGAGAGAGATCAGTGATAGAAGAGAGAGAGAGAGATCAGTGATAGAAGAGAGAGAGAGAGAGATCAGTGATGGGAGAGAGAGATCAGTGATAGGAGAGAGAGAGAGAGATCAGTGATAGAAGAGAGAGAGAGAGATCAGTGATGGGAGAGAGAGAGTGAGATCAGTGATGAGAGAGAGAGAGAGAGAGAGATCAGTGATAGAAGAGAGATCAGTGATGGGAGAGAGAGAGAGAGATCAGTGATGGAAGAGAGAGAGAGAGAGAGAGAGAGATCAGTGATGGAAGAGAGAGAGAGAGATCAGTGATGGAAGAGAGAGAGATCAGTGATAGAAGAGAGAGAGAGAGAGATCAGTGATGGAAGAGAGAGAGAGATCAGTGATGGAAGAGAGAGAGAGAAAGAGATCAGTGATGGGAGAGAGAGAGATCAGTGATAGAAGAGAGAGAGATCGATCAGTGATGGGAGAGAGAGATCAGTGATGGGAGAGAGAGAGAGAGAGAGATCACTGATAGAAGAGAGAGAGAGAGAGATCAATGATGGGAGAGAGAGAGATCAGTGATGGAAGAGAGAGAGAGATCAGTGATGGGAGAGAGAGATCAGTGATAGAAGAGAGAGAGAGAGAGATCAGTGATGGGAGAGAAAGATCAGTGATAGAAAGAGAGAGAGATCAGTGATAGAAGAGAGAGAGAGAGATCAGTGATAGAAGAGAGAGAGAGAGAGATCAGTGATGGGAGAGAGAGATCAGTGATAGGAGAGAGAGAGAGAGATCAGTGATAGAAGAGAGAGAGAGAGATCAGTGATGGGAGAGAGAGAGTGAGATCAGTGATGAGAGAGAGAGAGAGAGAGAGATCAGTGATAGAAGAGAGATCAGTGATGGGAGAGAGAGAGAGAGATCAGTGATGGAAGAGAGAGAGAGAGAGAGAGAGAGATCAGTGATGGAAGAGAGAGAGAGAGATCAGTGATGGAAGAGAGAGAGATCAGTGATAGAAGAGAGAGAGAGAGAGATCAGTGATGGAAGAGAGAGAGAGATCAGTGATGGAAGAGAGAGAGAGAAAGAGATCAGTGATGGGAGAGAGAGAGATCAGTGATAGAAGAGAGAGAGATCGATCAGTGATGGGAGAGAGAGATCAGTGATGGGAGAGAGAGAGAGAGAGAGATCACTGATAGAAGAGAGAGAGAGAGAGATCAATGATGGGAGAGAGAGAGATCAGTGATGGAAGAGAGAGAGAGATCAGTGATGGGAGAGAGAGATCAGTGATAGAAGAGAGAGAGAGAGAGATCAGTGATGGGAGAGAAAGATCAGTGATAGAAGAGAGAGAGAGAGATCAGTGATGGGAGAGAGAGATCAGTGATAGAAAGAGAGAGAGATCAGTGATAGAAGAGAGAGAGAGAGATCAGTGCTAGAAGAGAGAGAGAGAGAGATCAGTGATGGGAGAGAGAGATCAGTGATAGGAGAGAGAGAGAGAGATCAGTGATAGAAGAGAGAGAGAGATCAGTGATGGGAGAGAGAGAGTGAGATCAGTGATGAGAGAGAGAGAGAGAGAGAGATCAGTGATAGAAGAGAGATCAGTGATGGGAGAGAGAGAGAGAGAGAGAGATCAGTGATGAAGGAGAGAGGGAGAGAGATCAGTGATGGAAGAGAGAGAGAGAGAGAGATCAGTGATGGAAGAGAGAGAGAGAGATCAGTGATGGAAGAGAGAGAGATCAGTGATAGAAGAGAGAGAGAGAGATCAGTGATGGAAGAGAGAGAGAGATCAGTGATGGAAGAGAGAGAGAGAGAGAGATCAGTGATGGAAGAGAGAGAGATCAGTGATAGAAGAGAGAGAGAGAGATCAGTGATGGAAGAGAGAGAGAGAGAGAGATCAGTGATGGAAGAGAGAGAGATCAGTGATAGAAGAGAGAGAGAGAGATCAGTGATGGGAGGGAGAGAGAGAGATCAGTGATGGGAGAGAGAGACAGAGAGAGATCAGTGATGGTAGAGATAGAGAGAGATTAGTGTTGGGCGAGAGAGAGAGAGATCAGTGATAGAAGAGAGAGAGAGAGAGATCAGTGATAGAAGAGAGAGAGACAGAGATCAGTGATGAGAGAGAGAGAGATCAATGATGGAAGAGAGAGAGAGAGATCAGTGATGGAAGAGAGAGAGAGAAATCAGTGATGGGAGAGAGAGAGAGATCAGTGATGGGAGAGAGAGAGAGAGAGATCAGTGATGGAAGGGAGAGAGATCAGTGATGGAAGAGAGAGAGAGATGAGTGATGAGAGAGAGAGATCAGTGATGGGAGAGAGAGAGATCAGTGATGGGAGAGAGAAAGAGAGAGATTAGTGATGGAAGAGAGAGAGAGAGAGATCAGTGATGGAAGAGAGAGAGAGATCAGTGATAGAAGAGAGAGAGAGAGATCAGTGATGGAAGAGAGAGAGATCAGTGATGGGACAGAGAGAGATCAGTGATAGAAGAGAGAGAGAGAGAGATTAGTGTTGGGTGAGAGAGAGAGAGATCAGTGATGGAAGAGAGAGAGAGATCAGTGATTGAAGAGAGAGGGATCAGTGATGAGAGAGAGATCAGTGATGAGAGAGAGAGAGATCAGTGATTGGAGAGAGGGATCAGTGATGAGAGAGAGATCAGTGATGAGAGAGAGAGAGAGATCAGTGATGGAAGAGAGAGAGAGAGATCAGTGATGGAAGAGAGAGAGAGAGAGAGATCAGTGATGGGAGAGAGAGAGATCAGTGATAGAAGAGAGAGAGAGAGATCAGTGATGGAAGAGAGAGAGAGAGAGATCAGTGATGAGAGAGAGAGAGAGAGATCAGTGATGGGAGAGAGAGAGAGAGATCAGTGATAAAAGAGAGAGAGAGATCAGTGATGGAAGAGAGAGAGAGAGATCATTGATGGAAGAGAGAGAGAGAGATCAGTGATGGAAGAGAGAGAGAGAGATCAGTGATGGAAGAGAGAGAGAGAGAGAGATCAGTGATGGGAGAGAGAGAGAGATCAGTGATAAAAGAGAGAGAGAGATCAGTGATGGAAGAGAGAGAGAGATCAGTGATAAAAGAGAGAGAGAGATCAGTGATGGAAGAGAGAGAGAGATCAGTGATAGAAGAGAGAGAGAGATTAGTGATGGAAGAGAGAGAGAGATCAGTGACGGGAGAGAGAGAGAGAGATCAGTGATAAAAGAGAGAGAGATTAGTGATGGAAGAGAGAGAGAGATCAGTGATAAAAGAGAGAGAGATTAGTGATGGAAGAGAAAGAGAGATCAGTGAAGGGAGAGAGAGAGATCAGTGATGGGAGAGAGAGAGAGAGATCAGTGATAGAAGAGAGAGAGAGAGATCAGTGATAGAAGAGAGAGAGAGATCAGTGATAGAAGAGAGAGAGAGATTAGTGATGGAAGAGAGAGAGAGATCAGTGATAGAAGAGAGAGAGAGATTAGTGATGGAAGAGAGAGAGAGATCAGTGACGGGAGAGAGAGAGAGAGATCAGTGATAAAAGAGAGAGAGATTAGTGATGGAAGAGAGAGAGAGATCAGTGATAAAAGAGAGAGAGATTAGTGATGGAAGAGAAAGAGAGATCAGTGAAGGGAGAGAGAGAGATCAGTGATGGGAGAGAGAGAGAGAGATCAGTGATAGAAGAGAGAGAGAGAGATCAGTGATGGAAGAGAGAGAGAGATCAGTGATAGAAGAGAGAGAGAGATTAGTGATGGAAGAGAGAGAGAGATCAGTGACGGGAGAGAGAGAGAGAGATCAGTGATAAAAGAGAGAGAGATTAGTGATGGAAGAGAGAGAGAGATCAGTGATAAAAGAGAGAGAGATTAGTGATGGAAGAGAAAGAGAGATCAGTGAAGGGAGAGAGAGAGATCAGTGATGGGAGAGAGAGAGAGAGATCAGTGATAGAAGAGAGAGAGAGAGATCAGTGATAGAAGAGAGAGAGAGATCAGTGATGGGAGAGAGAGAGAGAGATCAGTGATAGAAGAGAGAGAGAGAGATCAGTGATAGAAGAGAGAGAGAGATCAGTGATGGGAGAGAGAGAGAGAGATCAGTGATAGAAGAGAGAGAGAGAGATCAGTGATAGAAGAGAGAGAGAGATCAGTGATGGGAGAGAGAGAGAGAGATCAGTGATGGGAGAGAGAGAGATCAGTGATGGAAGAGAGAGAGAGATCAGTGATTGAAGAGAGAGGGATCAGTGATGGGAGAGAGAGATCAGTGATAGAATAGAGAGAGAGAGCTGATGAGGGAGAGAGAGAGGGAGACAGATGATGAGAGGGAGGAGAGAGTGGGAGAGTGAGAGAGGGGAAGAGAGAGAGATAGATAGGGGTGATGACAGAGAGATGGGTGACAAGAGGGAGGAAGAAACAGGTGACAAGAGAGACTGGCAGGTGATGAGGGACAGAGGCAGATGATAAGGGAGGAAGAGACAGACAATGAGAGAGAGAGAGAGAGACAGATGATGAGAGACAGGCGACGAGAGAAAGTGAGATGATGAGACAGAGAAAGAGATAGAGACAGGCGATGGGAAAGAGACTGAGCAGAGAGAGATGGAAAGACAGTGTTGAAAAAGGCAAGAGAAATATGAGAGAGAGAGAGAGGGAGAGAGGGAGGGGTGTGAGTAATGAGAAAGAGACAGAAAGAACACATATAAACACAGATAACCCAGAAGTGTTGATTGGATCTGAACTCTCATTGCTTTCAGTTCATTCATGCCCCAGGATTAGAGAAACTGAGAGAGCTCATCACTTCAGGCCAGGAGGAGCAGCCACACTGAGCTTTTCATCTATTTGTGGAGTTAATCATGTGATCCTGCTGGTTGCAGCTAATGAGAAGCTGACATCTCAACAAAGAGATCAACATCTCTTAACCTTCTCTGTGCCGAAGGCAAACGTCTCTCCAGCGAGTCACCAAAATGGTCCTGTGATCGGGGAGGGGTGGGGAGGGGGGGTGGACTGGGCTGTGGGATGGTTTAGCCCCATTTCCCTTGGAAATGCCCTGGCTGTGGGAATACTGCAGGAATCGTGCCTCAAGGAGAGGCGTGACAGGCTGTGACACTTACCCCAACCTCTCCACTCGCTCCTCTTCCCCCCCCCTCCTCAACTCTCTCTCAACTCAACACTCCCCCTCTGACAACTCCGGGCGGGGTGTGGGGGGGGGGGGGCAACTAATACCCCATCCACCCAAAGAACTGATGTGACGCATCCCATCCCTGCAAGCGAGATTGTGGTGGGAGTGGGGGGAAGGGAGGGATGGGGGTGCGGAGAAAAATCGAGCGACCGATGGTTCCCCCACTTGGATGGAGGGCGACTTCAATCCCGTCTCCGCGTGTTCAGGAAGTGCGGCCTGGGACCTGGATCTCGGAGGACGCAGAGCAGTTTCCGGTGGGGGTTGCTTCCTCTGTTTCGAGGTGTTGACCTGGGGCGGGGAGGGGTGGGGGGGGGGGGGGCAGAAAAATAAAACGAAACGCGGCAAATTGACCTTCGAGGCGGCGTCTGGGTACCCGCTGGATTAAAGCTTTAATTCACTGGTGATTTTCGTCACTATGTTTCTGAAGGATAAAAACGTGCCCAATGTCCTCTTAAAACGCACTCCGTTGACGGAGAGATTTGGCAGTCGACACACCTCGATCTCCCACTGGACAAAGTGTTCTGTGGTCTCCTGGCCGTGTGTACAGGCCAAGAGGAAAGCTTCCTGTTGCTGATAGTCACAGCCATTCACCTCCAGGACCTGGCAGATAAGGTGGATCATCTCGCTCGGGTCCCGCGAGCTGGTGATTTTTATATTCCAGGTAAGTCGGATCGACCTGGGCTTTGTTTCTTTTTGATTCCAAGATACATTGCCACTGAAATAGAGGGACAGAGGATGCCAGTCAGTACCACATCCACTTACTCAGCCACCTGCTGGAATTTACCGTGCGCTTTTTGAGGGAAATGATGCAGAACGGGCCGTCCAATCCAGCATCCCACACCCACCAGGACAGGTACAGCACAGGGTTAGATACAGAGTAAAGCTCCCTCTACACTGTCCCCATCAAACACTCCCAGGGCAGGTACAGCACAGGGTTAGATACAGAGTAAAGCTCCCTCTACACTGTCCCCATCAAACACTCCCAGGACAGGTACAGCACGGGGTTAGATACAGAGTAAAGCTCCCTCTACACTGTCCCCATCAAACACTCCCAGGGCAGGTACAGCACGGGGTTAGATACAGAGTAAAGCTCCCTCTACACTGTCCCCATCAAACACTCCCAGGACAGGTACAGCATGGGGTTAGATACAGAGTAAAGCTCTCTCTACACTGTCCCCATCAAACACTCCCAGGACAGGTACAGCACGGGGTTAGATACAGAGTAAAGCTCTATCTACACTGTCCCCATCAAACACTCCCAGGACAGGTACAGCACGGGGTTAGATACAGAGTAAAGCTCTCTCTACACTGTCCCCATCAAACACTCCCAGGACAGTTACAGCACGGGGTTAGATACAGAGTAAAGCTCACTCTACACTGTCCCCATCAAACACTCCCAGGACAGGTACAGCACGGGGTTAGATACAGAGTAAAGCTCCCTCTACACTGTCCCCATCAAACACTCCCAGGGCAGGTACAGCACGGGGTTAGATACAGAGTAAAGCTCCCTCTACACTGTCCCCATCAAGCACTCCCAGGACAGGTACAGCACGGGGTTAGATACAGAGTAAAGCTCCCTCTACACTGTCCCCATCAAGCACTCCCAGAACAGGTACAGCACGGGGTTAGATACAGAGTAAAGTTCCCTCTACACTGTCCCCATCAAACATTCCCAGGACAGGTACTGCACGGGATTAGATACAGAGTAAAGCTCCCTATACACTATCCCCATCAAACACTCCCAGGACAGGTACAGCACGGGGTTAGATACAGAGTAAAGCTCCCTCTACACTGTCCCCATCAAACACTCCCAGGACAGGTACAGCATGGGGTTAGATACAGAGTAAAGCTCCCTCTACACTGTCCCCATCAAACACTCCCAGGGCAGGTACAGCACGGGGTTAGATACAGAGTAAACCTCCATCTACACTGTCCCCATCAAACACTCCCAGGACAGGTACAGCACGGGGTTAGATACAGAGTAAAGCTCCCTATACACTGTCCCCATCAAACACTCCCAGGACAGGTACAGCACGGGGTTAGATACAGAGTAAAGCTCCCTCTACACTGTCCCCATCAAACACTCCCAGGACAGGTACAGCATGGGGTTAGATACAGAGTAAAGGTTCCTCTACACTGTCCCCATCAAACACTCCCAGGACAGGTACAGCACGGGGTTAGATACAGAGTAAAGCTCCCTCTACACTGTCCCCATCAAACACTCCCAGGACAGGTACAGCACGGGGTTAGATACAGAGTAAAGCTCCCTCTACACTGTCCCCATCAAACACTCCCAGGACAGGTACAGCACAGGATTAGATACAGAGTAAAGCTCCCTCTACACTGTCCCCATCAAACACTCCTAGGACAGGTACAGCAGAGAGTTATATACAGAGTAAAGCTCCCTGTACACTGTCCCCATCAAACACTCCCAGGACAGGTACAGCCAAAACTCTTCATTCAAGGAAGAGCAGATATTGACCAGGACAGAGAACACTGGCAGATTCTGCTTTGCCACACTCAGAGATGTGGACGATGTGAACCCTACGCAGTGGCCAGTTCTGGCCTGGGTTTGAACCCAGGTGCAAGAGATGAAAGATCAGCGCTTAACCCGAACCCAAGCCCACCCCTCCATTCCAAACACTCTTCCGCAAGGATATTCTCTCTTTTCCCCAGCAAGATGCAGCGATCACGCCAGCTGCGTGTGCGTGTGTGTGTGCATGTGTGTTTGTGTGCGTGTTTGTGTTCATGTGTATGTGTGTGTGTGTGTGTGTGCGCGTGTGGTTGTGTTCATGTGTGTGTGTGTGTGTGTGTGTGTGTGTGCATGTGTGTTTGTGTGCGTGTGTGTTTATGTGCGTGCGTGCGTGCGTGTGGGTGTGCGTGCGTGTGTGCGTGCGTGCGTGTGTGTGTATGTGTGTGTGTGTGCGTGCGCCTGTGTATGTGTGTGTGTGCGTGTGTGCATGCGTGCGTGCGTGTGTGTGTTCGTGTGTGTGTGCGTGCGCCTGTGTATGTGTGTGTGTGTGTGCATGCGTGCGTGCGTGTGTTCGTGTGTGTGTGCGTGCGCCTGTGTATGTGTGTGTGTGCGTGCGTGCGTGTGTGCGTGCGTGTGTTTGTGCGTGCGTGTGTGTGTGCATGTGCGCGTGCCCGTGTGCGCGCGCGTGTGCTCGTGTGTGTGTGTGTGTGTGTGTATGTGCGTGCGTGTGTGTGCATGTGTGCGTGCGTGTGTGTGTGCCCGTGTGCGCGCGTGTGTGTGCTCGTGTGTGTGTGTGTGTGTGTGTGTGTGCGTGTATGGGTCATGCTGGCTTGTTCGCACTACTGAACAATACACCAGAGACCAGAGCTCGTAATCCAGTCCGACTCCCCCAGTGCAGCGCTGAGAGAGTGCGGCACTGTTGGAGGTGCCACCTTTTGGCTGGTTATACTACGGCATGTCTGCCCTCTCAACTGGAACTGAAAGATCCCCTTGTGCCCCCATTTCGAGGGGGAGCAGGTGGGTTCCCTCCAGCATCCTGAGCCCAATATTTACCACTCAACCAACACTACCAAAGTGTTATTAGCCGACTATTCATTTCAATGCAGGTTGTAGGAGCTTGCCATACGCCATTTGGCTGCCACATTTCCCACCTTACAATCGCACTCCAAAAAGTACTTTAATTGGCTGTGAAGCACTTTGGGACAGCTTTGAGGTTGGGAAAGGTGCTATATAAATACTTCCTTTCCTTCAATATGCCGCAAAAGCGTTTCAGCATTCGTCTCCAACAACACATTTACAAGATAAAATACACGTCAGGATGGTCCTCCTGCCCTGTTTCCTCACCTTGTGACCTCAGATCGCCAACTTCTCTCAGGTTCGTCTGCGACCCTCAACAAAAGAAGAGACACATCGGAAATTAGTAACCACGGCAACCAGGGCAGGAAGAAGAGCATGCAACCATCCAGTCACGGACGCCAAATCATTGGAGTCAACCAACCTAATGCCAGGCCTCACAAAGAGTTTACGGCTCAGGTACAGGCCCTTCGGCCCAACTGCTCCATGCTGGGGTTGATGATCCACATGAACCTCCGCACCATCTCACCCCCATCAACACATCCTTCTATTCCTTTCTCCCTCACGTGTTCATCTAGCTTCCCCTTAAATGTATCGGTGCCATTCGCCTTAGCTACTCCCAGTAGCCACTAAACCTATCGACAACAGGAGGCGTCACCCTCAGAAAAGGGTAGTACGGCAGGAGAAATGAATAAATTCTGATCCCCCCCTACCCACCTCTGTTTTCTTCTATGCCATTTTCTCTGCTTCTGAGCCACGAGTCCCAATCCAGAGGATGGACCACATAATCTAGGCCGACACACTCAGAGCAGAACTGAGGGAATGCTACACGGTTGGAGGTGCTGTCGTTCAGGTTTTAAACTGAGGTCCCATCTGCCCTCTCAGGGGTGGTTTTAAAAGATTCCACAGCCACTATTTCGAAGAGGAAGGGGACTCCCTGCAGTCCTGGCCAATATTTAGGCCTTGAGCAACGTGTTAATGGTCATCATCTGACTGCTGTTTGTGGGAGCTTGCTGTGCGCAAATTGGGCTGCTGGATTTCCTACATTACTTCTTCAAAAAAGTGCTTCATTGGCTGAAAAGTGCTTCGGGACATCCCAAAATTCCCTTACCTTCGTCCCCCATTGATGAGAATTTTCCCTCCTTTTCTCTCCCTCCCACCAATATGATGTCCCCCCCCAACCACCGAAGGTCCAGCTCTAACCCAAAAGCTATCAAAGCTTCCCTCCCCCCAACCGTCTCCAGGAGGCACCAGCCGCTCTCCCACACCCCGCCGATGTTGGGCATCGAACAGCCTACGCCACGAGTGGGATCGTCACAACCTGCGCCCACCCTTCCCCACACCCGAGTCCTCCCCACTCGTCGTCTCGAAGGGAGTCAGTGGGCAGTGCCCGCTGCTGGCACACCCCCCACCCAGGGTGGGCAGCAACTTGCCCAGCAGGAGCTCGATGGCAAGTGCCCGCCCCTCTCCTTCCTCTGCCTTCCCAGACGCTGCCAGGCCAGCTGGGTGTTTCCGGCATTTTCCGTTAGATTCCCAGCATCTGCGGCCTGGGGAACGCTCCGCTGGCTGCTGCCCTGACTACCAGCTGAACCAGAGACGATCTGGTCACTTACCTGGTGGCTGCACGCGGGCTCTTGCTGTGCGTAAAATGCCGCTTTTCCTACACTACAGCAGAGGGGGGAGGCGGTGGTATTGTCACTGGGCCGGTATTCCGGACGCCCAGGGTAATGCTCTGGGGACCCGGGTTCGAATCCCACCACTGGCCGGTGGTAAAATTCAAATTCAATAAAAAAAATCTGATGATGTTCCCGAAGCCATTGCTGATTGTTGTAAAAAAAAACCCCATCTGGTTCACTGAAGTCCTTCAGGGAAGGAAATCTGCTGTCCTTACCCGGTCTGGCCTACACGTGACTCCAGACCCACAGCCCTCTGAAACGGCCGAGCCAGCCACTCAGTTGGCAAGGCAGTGCCCCTTCAAGGGCAATTAGGGATGGGCAATAAATGCTCGTCAGCCCATGTCCCGTGAACAAATGCTAGAGAAAAAAAATCAGGTGTAAAACGCTGTGGGGAGTCCTGAGGCCGTGAAAGGTGCTATAGAAATGCAAAGCTTTCTTTCTTTATCCAATCTTTCTCTGAACGTCGCCTCGTCACAGGCCTTGGATTCAAATCCCTCAGCGTGCATGGTGTACGTCTGAAGGAGCTCCTTCTGCTCTCTGATCTGTGTACTCGGGTGGTTAGGCTTGAATGGGGTGGTGGGGGTGGTGGGGGAGTAGCTATTCTGCGGTAGGAGCTCTGCTGGCAGAGCCGGGGATCCTATAGGGGCTGAATCATAGTGCACTGGGGTACAAGCTTTTAATTGGGTACAATAGCATAGTGGTAACTGGCAACTAGTAATCACGAGAGTGCGGGTTCAAATCCCCATGATGTCAACTTGGGAACTGGAGCTCGCATTCTTAAACAGCCCCGCTTGATTGGCACCCCTTCCACCAACTTAAACATTCACTCCATCCACTACCGACGCACAGTAGCAGCAGTGTGTGTACCGTCTACAAGATGCACTGCAGCAACTCACCAAGGCTCCTTTGACAGCACCTTCCAAACCCATGACTTCTACCATCTAGAAGGACAAGGGCAGCAGACACATGGAACACCACCACCTGAAAGTTCCCCTCCAAGCCACTCACCCATCCTGACTTGGAAATATATCGGCCGTTCCTTCACTGTCGCTGGGTCAAAATCCTGGAACTCCCTCCCTAACAGCACTGTGGGTGTACCTACACCACATGGACTGCAGCGGCTCAAGAAGGCGGCTCACCACCGCCTTCTCAAGGGGCAACTAGGGATGGGTAATAAATGCTGGGCCCAGCCAGCGACGCCCACATCTCATGAAAGAACAAAAAACCTGGAAATGAAAAATTGGTTTGAGTAATCACAATTTATGCTTTGTTTAATCCCTTTGGTGTAAGGCACGTTTATCACAGAGTTGCATTCAGGTCGGTAGACTGGACCGAAGAACTGCCAATCAATCGTCCTTGACACCTGGAGTGAGCAGCCCAGGCTCCTGGTGCCGTGGGAGCCTGTTTGTCGTGTGAGATGCAGGAAGGACAGAAAAGAGGGAAGAGAAGGGAAACAGTGGCATCTAGAAGCGGCGGGAGGGGACACGGAGAAAGGTGACTCGTCTTGCCCTTCGTATAAACCTCCTAACACAACTTCAGGAGGAGGAACAGGAGAACCCGCCCCCAAGCCAACCCCTCCGAGCTCACCAGCTCCCATTCCTTAGTCGGGTTGCCAACCCTCCAGGGTCGCCCGGGAGTCTCCAGGGATTAAAGATTATTCTCCAGGATACTCGCTGCCCCCAGGAACTTAGGACATCCAAAAATGTTGTGGCCCATGATGCTTTTATTTCATGTGGGTCCATGTGCCAATCGAGTGGGGGGATGGGGTGGTGGGGTCAATGCCCGGGCAATGAAAATACTCACCCATTATAGAGACAGAATTGGCACTAGCTTCCCCCAGGTTAGGTACAAAGGGGTTATATACGAAGCAAAGCTCCTGTTCGTCAAACTTCCAAAACGTGCTCTAGGCCCAACCTCTCCCGAGAACCCAAGAGGCATGAGGTTTTTCTCTCCCAACACCCTCCAGTCTGCTACCTCTTCCTTGCTCGTTCCTCCCGCCGGTGGTTCAGGGAGGGGTTTCGTGCGTTGGGACAAGGTCCAGTGACACCTCTGCTCTTCCCCTAGGAGCCTCCCCCCCACCGAGACAACCACGAGGCGACCTTCAACCCCTCCACCCGGACAGCATTTGGACCCATCTCCCGAGCGAGAGGTGGCGTTGCTAACAGGTGATACACCTGTTCCACCCCACCCCCACCCCCACCCCCGGGCCCTCTTTTCAGCCATCTACCTCCCCAGTCTCTCCCTGGGCTCCATGTTCCCACCCCCAACCCCACCACCGGCTCAAATTCTCTTCAGGCGACCACTTGGCTATATGTCACGGAGAAGTGTCCCACCACCTCCTCCAGAGTTGCCACTGAATGAAAGGTTGATTGAGAAAGACTTACTAACAGTCTTGGGTCCCTGCGGGAGAGGGTTCCCTGGCACACTTTTGTTGACAGTCTGCCGTTTTGATGGGTCAATAGTGACCCTAGGAAAGGAAAGACAAGAAGCAGGGTTAGACAGCAGAAAGCTGAGGTAACAAGACCGAGAACTTTTCTTTCTTTTTAAAAACAAATGACTTACTTGTTGAGACTTTGCTTCGCTTCATGTCAGGGACTTAAAATTTCCCTCGTCAGAGTACACTGAATTGTAAACTTATTGAAATACTTACTACATCCCTTCATCATTCTCGTGTTTCTCTCTCAGAACCTTACAGCACAGATGGAGGCCATTCGGCCCAGCATACCTGTGCTGGCTCTTGTTTCCTCATTCGTCCATTTTGCGGACTCTCCCATGTCCTCACAGTGTAAATCGCGACACACTATTTCTCATTCCAAGTTATTCTTTATCAGGACGTCCTCAAAATTGTACCATTCCCCTCAGTTAACCTCCCCCCCACCGCTTTTCTCTGTCCTACAATTATCAACAGCAAAACATTTGGAACACAAGCGTGGCAACACCTAACCCGTTTGTAACATCATTCACCTCTCTTGATTCTGAGGTTGAATGTGAAAGGACCAACCGGTCCTTCTGTGGAATCAGCCTTGGGACGATCGATTCCAAAATGGCTTCTGGTCCAACCCAAGGGAAACATCAAGAATAAATGCTTGCTAACCTTCAAAGATAATCAAACAAAATGCCCCAACTATTCATCTCTCAACAAATTCAAGGTTTCAATGCATCATAACTGGAGACACTCGCCCTGGATTACTTCCAGTGTCGAGAGATGCACGAGTCAGACAAAGCACATGCTTTACCCTTGTTTTCTGTGGCTTCTTGTCCCTGGAACTAGCCTGTCACCTGAGGCTGTAGCTTGAGGTGCAACACGATCGACCAGGAGTCTCTCCTGCTTCCTTGGCCATCAAGTCCTGGAGTGGGACTTGAACCTGGAGCTTCTAGCTCAGAGGCAGGGACGCTAACCCACTGCGCCACGAGGCCTCCAGCCTGGAGACATTGTAAAGTGACAAAAGAAGCTGGTGGTCCAGCCTGACTAGTCTATGCTGGTGTTTATGCTCCACACGAGCTACAACGTTCTAGTCCTTTCCCCCTCACGTTTTTCCCCTTCAATTAACCTACGCCTCACCCACTCCTTGTGGAAGCGAGTTCCAAATCCTCATCACTCTCTGAGCAAAGAAATTCCTCCCGAATTCTTTATCGGGCTTGTTGGTGTCTGTGTTAAGTTTATGGCTCTTCGCTCTGACCTTCCCCAGAACTGGAAATGTTGTCTTCACATCAAACCTACCGCACACCTTCAGATGGATACACACCTCCATCAGCTCACCCCTCAGTCTCCAGAGAGGACAGCCCCTACCAACCTGTTCAGCCTTGTCCAATAGGCAAAACCTTTCAGCCCTGCTGATACTTTATGGAGTTTTTTTTGTTGCACTTGCTAAGTGCCAGTGTCGTCACTTTGCAATGCGGGGACCAGAGCTGTCCAGAACAGAATGGAAATAAATGCTCATTTTCCAACCAATACTCTCACTCTCAGCCCCAATGGCTAATCTTTACACCATGTCACAGTGATTCTTTCCTTTACGATGATACAATGGTCATGACTTCCCTAACGTCCAGCGGACACTCTCTTCCTCCTCCGCACATCCTTCACTGCCTAAGACTCATCAGACCAAGCCCTATTCCGAACTTGCTCGAACCCTTTACCTCTCCACCTTCTCCCCTCTTCTATAAAAAAAAACCCAAGTTTGGCATCGGCTAATCACTCCTCCCTCAGTCACTCCCTCATCCGCTCTCCTCTTTTCAGACTTGACCCGGGGGTCTCAAAATTAAAACGGGATTCGTGCCAAAACGACCCCTCGCCCCTCCCCCTCTCCTCACCACCTCCATGCCGTTGGGTTAGCTTTTGGTTCCACTCTTCAGTTTAACACAATTCCCACATAAGACCATAAGACATAGGAGCAGAAATGAGGCCATTCGGCCCATCGAGTCTGCACGTGTTGATGAAGGCCCGATAAAGCCAACTCGTCGCCAGGGTGATCAGTCTCGGCTGGGGGTGGGGGGGGGGGGGGCGGGGGTGGGTGGGGGGGGGGGGGGGGGTAGTGGCGGGGCAAGTAAAGAGGAGGGAGCACCATGACCCCTCGACCCCACCACCCCACCCCCGACCCGCCGACCACCCCCCCCCGACCACCACCCCCCACCTCCCCCCTCCACCGACCACCACCGCCCCCCCGTCCAACCCCCCTCCCCCCCCGACCACCCACCCACCCCCCAACCCCACCGACCCCCCCCCCCCCCCCCACCGCCTTGCCGCTTCCGCTTCCGGGGCGGGCGATGACCTGGCCACTCTCTTACCTTCTGGTCAGCTTTGAGGTGAGTTTGGAGAAGAGGTTGGACGAGGCTCGGCTCCGAGTCTGAGGCAGGGGCGTGGCGTCGGGCGAGAGGGTGGGGGACGTGGGAGAACCGTTCTGCGCCGCCCCTCGCCGGTCCCGGAGCTGCCCGCCGTGGAAGGTGCTCCGGCTGGACGTGCCCCTCGGGAAGCGCGTGCGGTCCGTGGGGGCGGCGATGCTGTGGGTGGAGGGCGAGGCTGGGGTGGCACGACTCATCGCCGAGCTGGAAGAGTTTCAAACACAAGCCCCGCGTTTTAAAAAGGAAAAGTTCACGTCTACGTTCGGAACGTGGTACCGGCTGGGCATTCGTTACCTACCCCGAGCGGGTGGTGATTTTACTAGGACGCTTTTAGAGGGCATGAAGAACTTGCATTTGTATGGCGCCCATAACATCCGCAGGGAAAATCCGAAACGAGGGCCTCCTAAGGGGATGCACTGGGACAGGCGACCACCAGCTCATTAGAGATGTCGGTTTTAAGGAGCGTTTTAAAAGAATCGAGGGAGGTGGAGAGGGCGGGGTGGGGGTGGGGGAGTGGGAGGTGGGGGGTTGGGGGGTGGGGAGGTGGTGGAGGGGGCAATTCCAGAGCTGTGGGCACGGCCGCCGACGGTGGGGCGCTTAAAAATCGGGGGACGCTCAAGGGGCCAGAATTGCAGGAGCTCAGAGATCTCGGAGGGTCGCGGGGCTGGAGGAGGGTTACAGAGATAGGGAGGGGCGAGGCCGTGGAGGGATTTGAGAACCAGGATGATCACTTTAAAATCGAGATGCTGCTGGACCAGGAGCCAGTGGGGGTCAGTCAGCATGGTCGGGGTGGGTGGATCAATGGGAATTGGTGCAAACCAATTGCTCAGTGTGAGGTTGGACTGGTGTACAGACTAGACCAGCAGAGGGGTGGCATTGCTGCCTTTGGTAAACCAATAGGGAAGTTTTCATAATAATTTATTTACCAATTTTGTCAAACTCAGTTTGATGGAGTTGAACTTGTAACCTTTGTACAGAGTCACTGTTTATTCAGCAGGGTAAGGGTTACTCACTGTGTAACTGTACAGAGTCACTGTTTATTCAACAGGGTAAGGATCACTCACTGTGTAACTGTACAGAGTCACTGTTTATTCAGGGTAAGGGTCACTTACTGTGTAACTGTACAGAGTCACTGTTTATTCAGCAGGGTAAGGATTACTCTGTGTAACTGTACAGAGTCACTGTTTATTCAGCAGGGTAAGGATCACTCACTGTGTAACTGTACAGAGTCACTGTTTATTCAGCAGGGTAAGGATCACTCACTGTGTAACTGTACAGAGTTACTGTTTATTCAGGGTAAGGGTCACTTACTGTGTAACTGTACAGAGTCACTGTTTATTCAGCAGGGTAAGGATCACTCACTGTGTAACTGTACAGAGTCACTGTTTATTCAGCAGGGTAAGGATTATTCACTGTGTAACTGTACAGAGTCACTGTTTATTCAGCAGGGTAAGGATCACTCACTGTGTAACTGTACAGAGTCACTGTTTATTCAGCAGGGTAAGGATCAGTCACTGTGTAACTGTACAGAGTCACTGTTTATTCAGGGTAAGGATCACTCACTGTGTAACTGTACAGAGTTACTATTTATTCAGCAGGGTAAGGATTAGTCACTGTGTAATTGTACAGTCACTGTTTATTCAGCAGGGTAAGGATCACTCACTGTGTAACTGTACAGAGTCACTGTTTATTCAGCAGTGTAAGGATTATTCACTGTGTAACTGTACAGAGTCACTGTTTATTCAGGGTAAGGGTCACTCACTGTGTAACTGTACAGAGTCACTGTTTATTCAGCAGGGTAAAGATCAGTCACTGTGTGACTGTACAGAGTCACTGTTTATTCAGCAGGGTAAGGATTATTCACTGTGTAACTGTACAGAGTCACTGTTTATTCAGGGTAAGGGTCACTCACTGTGTAACTGTACAGAGTCACTGTTTATTCAGCAGGGTAAGGATCACTCACTGTGTAACTGTACAGAGTTACTATTTATTCAGCAGGGTAAGGATTAGTCACTGTGTAACTGTACAGTCACTGTTTATTCAGCAGGGTAAGGATCACTCACTGTGTAACTGTACAGAGTCACTGTTTATTCAGCAGGGTAAGGATTATTCACTGTGTAACTGTACAGAGTCACTGTTTATTCAGGGTAAGGGTCACTCACTGTGTAACTGTACAGAGTCACTGTTTATTCAGCAGGGTAAAGATCAGTCACTGTGTGACTGTACAGAGTCACTGTTTATTCAGCAGGGTAAGGATTATTCACTGTGTAACTGTACAGAGTCACTGTTTATTCAGGGTAAGGGTCACTCACTGTGTAACTGTACAGAGTCACTGTTTATTCAGCAGGGTAAGGATCACTCACTGTGTAACTGTACAGAGTTACTATTTATTCAGCAGGGTAAGGATTAGTCACTGTGTAACTGTACAGTCACTGTTTATTCAGCAGGGTAAGGATCACTCACTGTGTAACTGTACAGAGTCACTGTTTATTCAGCAGGGTAAGGATTATTCACTGTGTAACTGTACAGAGTCACTGTTTATTCAGCAGGGTAAGGATTATTCACTGTGTAACTGTACAGAGTCACTGTTTATTCAGCAGGGTAAGGGTCATTCTCTGTGTAACTGTACAGAGTCACTGTTTATTCAGCAGGGTAAGGATTACTGTGTGTAACTGTACAGAGTCACTGTTTATTCAGCAGGGTAAGGATTACTGTGTGTAACTGTACAGAGTTACTGTTTATTCAGCAGTGTAAGGATTATTCACTGTGTAACTGTACAGAGTCAGTGTTTATTCAGCAGGGTAAGGATTATTCACTGTGTAACTGTACAGAGTCAGTGTTTATTCAGCAGGGTAAGGAGTATTCACTGTGTAACGGTAGAGAGTCACGGTTTATTCAGCAGGGTAAGGATTACTGTGTGTAACTGTACAGAGTCTCTGTTTATTCAGCAGGGTGAGGCTGATGAATTCTACATGCACTAAAGTCTTTAACAGCAGCAAGGAATGGTCATTTATTTTATTTTTAAATGTTCTGCTGCCTACGTTGGTCATTCAGCCCTGACAGCTCGATCAACTCCCCCTGTCGTAGGTTTAAACAGGCCCCCTGGGGAGGTCCCTCCGAAATCGAGAGAGTGCAGCGGCAATTTACCTGTTTTCCTTCCCGTTCTGTAGGAGTGATTGCCGGTCATTGGGGGCCCGGTCAGTGCAGACGTACGTATTCCTCCTGCTCATGGCACTCGCTGGGATATTGTTCTGTGGAAGGGAAGGGGGAGAAGGTGTTCATTCTGCCGGAAGAGTGCTCTGCGAAATGTCCCTCCTCTCACTTTCAGCCATGCCAAGGGCGACTGGCGCCTCCTAGTGACCGGAGGGAGGGCACAGTTGGCTGACTAACCTGGCCTGTCCCTTTAAGGCTGCCACTCTGTGTCAGCTACCCCCCCGACCCCCGCACCCCCTCCCCCCCCTTCCCCCCGCGCTTTGTCTCAGGGTAATTAACAGTCCAATATTGGCTTTTGGATTCCAATAACCGGATTTTCATCTCGGAGTGCGATGCGCTCACCGGCACACATCGGGGGCTTTAGAAAACGTTAGGTGACCTCATACACCCCGAAGATTCTGGTATTTCTGACCACATAAACGGCCACCAGGACAGGTGACGTGGGGTCAGCTCCGGGAGCAAAGGGTACGGGACTTAATAGTAAAGCCAGTCTCCAGGAATTGAAGAGTAATTGCTGGGACACTGGAACGGGCAAGGCCCAGGCGAAAAGCCTTTGGTCACCAATGACAAATGTGTCCTGTTTTCCCCCCATCCGCATTGAACGCTTCCTGGTATTGGTGATAAACGTGGGAAAGCCTGTTCAACCAGGGGGGGGCCTTTTAAGGCAAAGCCTCTAGAAACAAATTCTCCCCACTTTGGCAACCTTAGTTTGGGGTGTGGGCAGACTGCGGCCTAAGCTCCAGGCTCCGGCAGTGACAAGTAGGCCAAACCGCTTGCTTGATAAGCTGGGTGGGGGGGGGGGGGGGGGGGGGGGGGGGCGGTGGTGAAAGGTTACTGGGGGTAGGCAGGAGTGTGGAGTTGAGGTCACAATCGGGTCAGCCGAACGGTGGAACAGGCTCGAAGGGCCGAGCGGCCTCCCCCTGTTCTTGATCCGTGCGTCCGTAGGTTTCGGGTGTGATTGGTTGGGTCTGGGACGGGGGGTGGGAATGGGGGCTGTTTATTGGATGGGAAACACCAAAAGATAGGTTTGAGCCTTCAACAAACGTACAGAGCAAATCGCCCCAAAAGTTGGCTTGAGAAAGGAAAATGGCGGCTCCTAGCAGTTGGCAATCCACGTCACAGCTTCCCCTGTTGGTGGGAGGCCTCAGCTACAGCACAACGGGGCAGGGTGGCTCCTTCCCAGGCCAAAAATGCCGACATGGCATTTTAAAGTGTTGACACAAAAGTCATGGCAGGGGAAGTAAGCTAGTTTATATGTGGATGGAACGGCAAGTGTTTTACACCAGGGATTGGCCCAAGATCAGTGAAAAGCCCATTTATGCCAACCTCCTCTGCTAAAGCTGCAGCAGCCAATCAGGAGAAGTCCCAAAGAAATTCCTGGTGCTCATATACCGCAGCCATGTAGATAGCATCAGCCAGGAAGTAGATTGATATAGTGCAGAGATAGAGAAGCGAGCTAAGACGCGAGAGAGGGAGTACATGTTTGGGAGAGAGGGAGGGTGTGCGGGTGCGAGAGAGAGGTAATGTGCGGGTGTGAGAGAGAGGGAGTGCACGGGTGCGAGAGAGAGGGAGTGCATGGGTGCGAGAGAGAGAGAGAGGGAGTGCGCGGGTGTGAGAGAGAGGGAGTGCGTGGGTGTGAGAGGGGGGCACGCGGGTGCAAGGAGAGAGGTAGTGCGCGGGTGCAGGAGGGTGTGCGCGGGTGCAGGAGGGTGTGCGCGGGTGCAGGAGGGTGTGCGCGGGTGCAGGAGGGTGTGCGCGGGTGCAGGAGGGTGTGTGCGGGTGCAGGAGGGTGTGCGCGGGTGCAGGAGGGTGTGCGTGGGTGTGAGAGGATGTGTGTGCCAGTTTAGCCACAGCAGAGGACACGCTAGAGAGCACAGAGGGTGTGAGCGCAACAGACAGCACAACAGGGCACTCAGGATGTACAACAGAGAGTGTGGTCACATGAGAAAGAGAACATGAGAGACAGGGTGAGGGGGAAGGAAAGCATCAGCTCACATCCCAATCCAATTTCCCCCTCCCTGGGGTGCGGTGTGGCTAATGTGTGCTCATGGAATTTGTCGACTGAATGAAGGGTACATTCACCTCAGATGCGACTATTATGCACGGCATTTAGTTGCAACTCACTGCACAGCACCACACCTTTCGGGTTATTGTCATCCAGCAACCATGACACATTTTCAGTTGAACAAAGTTGTTTTCAGATTTAGAAACTGTGGGGGCTGCCATTCCCTCCATCTGCATGTTCGGCATGTTAACAAGATGACTCAGCCAGGCTGCTATATTGAGTGAGTGTGTGGGTGAAGTGGTGACTTCTGTTTGACTTGAAGACTGCAGACATCACCGGAGAAAAGTAAATCGCAGGCTCCAGTAACAAATCCATTAAACCCCATCTTCCCGTCTTGTCTGTGGCAGCTGCACATATATCCTGGGTACCAATTGTGCCCAGTCCCTCCTCCTGCTTCATTGATGCCCACGGCAGAATGCCCCATCTCTATGAGAGCTCACCTTCAAGGTATTCAGGGGAACAGGTAGTGTAGATAGAGAGAACCTATTTCCCCTGGTTGGGGAGTCTGGGACGAGGGGGGTAACGTCTGAAGATTAAGAGTCAGACCTTTCAGGAGTGAAATTAGGAAACACTTCTACGCACAGAGAGTGGGAGAAATTTGGAAACTCTCTTCCACAAACGGCAATTGATGCTGGATCAGTTGTTAATTTTAAATCTGGGATCGATAGATTTTTGTTATCCAAAGTTATTAAGGGATATAGGGCAAAGCTGGGTATAAAGTTAGGTCACAGGTCAGCCATGATTTAATCGAATGGCAGAACAGGCTCGAGGGGCTGAATGGCCTCCTCCTGCTGCTAACCCTCAAAGGATTGTCTTCCAGTCTGCCAGCAAAATCCAGAAGGAAAATCGTAGAGGCAGATCAAACAAAAAAGCTTTCTTTTTTTAAAAAAAAAAATTTTTTTGAGCATTTTTGCTTCCTCGTTGTAAAAATACTGGGGGACGAGGATTGAAATGGTTTGAATGACAGTCGGATAATGAAGGGCCTGTCCGCTTTGCGATTGGCTGAGGGAAGGTGAGCGCCATGGGGATGGACATGTCAGGCGACCAATGGCATGAGTGTGGGGGGGGGGGGGGGTGGGGGATGGGGGCGGGGCGGGATGGGTTAGGCGGGAGCAGCAGGTCATGTGATGTGACCGTCCAGGAGTACGTCCAATCAGAGTTAGCCTCTGGGGCCTGTCCGCATGGTCAGCCCTGACCAGTTGACCGAGCTGCAATTCAGCAGGTACGGCTTGCTCTCCTTAGCTTGCTTCCCAGAGAGATGGCCGCCACACACATGAACACAGGTGACCATTGGCAAAGTGGCCACTGGCTCAGGGAACAACGTCGCTTCTTCTCCCACACTGACTAGGTGTGAGTCTAGGTCGGGTAGAGGAACACAGGGATCTCAGAGTACAAATGCACCAATCGCTCAGTGTTGCACCACAAGTTAGCAAGGCCTTTGAAAAGCAAGCCGGGCATTGAGCTTTATTTCTAGAAGGGGCAGAATTGAAAAGTGGGGTGGTTATCCAGACCTGTATTGAACCTTGTTTAGGCCACACAGAGTGCTGTGTGCAATTCCGGGCACCATGTTGTAAAAAGGAGATAGAGAGGCACGGGAGAGGGTGCAGGGAATATTTACAAGGATGAAACCAGAAATGTGGTGTGTATTTTATCAGGAAGGGATTGACTGGCTGGTCTCTTTTCTCTTGAAAAAGAGAAGGCTGAGGGGCGGGCATTTCGAGGTCCTTAAAATTCTGGAAGGTTTTGATAGAGGTGGATACAGAGAGAACGTTTCCTCTTGTGGGGAAGAGCAGAACTAGAGGCCGTCAGTATAAGATGGTCCCCAAGAAATCCGATCGGGAATCCAGGAGAAACTTCTTCGCCCAGAGAGTGGGTGAGAACGTGGAACTCGCTACCACTGGGAGTGGTTGAAGTGAATAGTTTAGACGCATTTAAAGGGAAGCTGGATGAACATGAGGGAGAAGGGAATAGAGGGTTACGATAGATTTAGATGAGGAAAGATGGGAGGAGGCTCGAGTGGAGCATAAACACCGGCATGGACTGGTTGGGCCGAATGGCCTGTTTCTCTGCTGTAATTCTCTGCAATGCACTAAAGCAAACAGTCCACAGAGTCTATTTGGAAAAGAGTCTCTACAAACTGCAGCAAACAAAGCTCATGACCGAAACAGATTAAAGAAGGAGGGTTCCTTCAGGAAGATACAGTAAGTGGAGGATAGTTACATGGACACTATGTATGTAAACCCAATCCCTGGGGAATTGACAGGGGTATAAACAAATCATCTCAGACAAATTAACCCAGACTTTGGTTATCGAAGCTCCTTACATTAGCTGGGCCGGACACTTTCCTCCGGTCTGGGATCTCCGACTTGTTCGGGTTGTTGGCGCTGCTGACCATGGGGCTGGACGGCGGGACCCCTGCCCTGCTGCTGCCACCGGTAACTGCACCGCCGGTCACCTTGCGGGATGGGATGCGCTCCTCCTTCAGGTCATTGTCCGCCGTGCTGGTCTGGCTCCGCTTCGGGTGAGAGGTCAGGGCAGCTGGCCCACCTGGAATAAACAACAGTCCATCCTGTTAGCCATGGCGATATAAGCGCCCATCTCCTTCTCGACCCTGGCAGTGGTAGAGGAAACGCAAGCGCCGGCAGGTCCAGCGTGGGGCAGGCTCGACACCAACCATGTGCCAGCGAGGTGCGCCCTTGCCGCTGAGCCACAAGTTTGCAGGTTTAAGTCCCACTCCAGGCACTTGAGCCCAAAAGTCCAGGCCAGCACCGCCCCCCCCCCCCCCCCCCCCCCCCCCCCCACCAGTGCAGCACTGCGGGACTGCTGCACCGTCAGAGGTGCCGTTTTTCAGATGAGACGTCAAAACCAAGGCCCCATCTGCCCTCTCAGGCGGGCGCAAACTCTTTCAGAGAAGAGGAGGGGAGATCCCCTTGATGTCCGAGGCCAATATTCAACCTTCGATCTTAACAACGGATTATCTGGCCATGATCACGTTCCTGTTATTGGGAGCTTGCTGTGCGCAAAATGGTTGGCGCATTCCTGCATGACAACAGTGATTACACCTGAAAAAGAGTATTTCATTGGCTGTAAAGCACTTTGAGGTAACCTGAGGTTATGAACGGTGCTATATAAATGGAGCTTTTTTTTTACACACTGAAGAACGATCCTTCTATGCTGTCCAACCTCAGAAGATGATTCAATTCCAATTCCCAGGGCAGTCTTTGAATTGCAGAACAGGTTGAAGGGCTGAATGGCCTAATCCTGCTCCTGTTTCCTATGTTATCCTATGTAAGCGGGGTGCAAAGTTAATCAGGGGAATTTGATTATGTTCCAATCACCAGCCTAAACCATGCACTCAAATTCACAGAGGGGCTTGAACTCACCACCCTCTGACTAGGGGTGAGGCGCTTTCCCACGTTAAAGGTGCTATATAAAGGAAGATTGCTATTGTTGATAAAGACATCAAGTTAGTGAAGGATTTTGTTTTGGGATTGGGGCCTTCACACTTTCCCTTGTCCTCCCTCAGTCCCTCGCTAGATGCACACCGTCACAAACAGACACGCGTTCTACTCACTGAAGTCGCTATGCCGGCGCTGCCGGTGGTAGGTGGACGAGCTGCGTTGGCTCCTGCTGTGCGTTGACGTTTGGCTCACTGTACTGGTGTTCAGCTCGTTGCTGGGCCGAACCTTGGCTAATGAGAGGCTACTGCCAGAACGGGAATCACTGCCATCCATCTGGAAGACGGGAAAGAAACAGAATGACAACCAAGGCCTAGCTGAGTTTCCATGAGCGGGGCGGCCATTTTTGGCCACTGCCAATTGACAATGTCCCACCTGGAATGAGGGTTAACCTCAAAATGTCCGCCTCTGGGCTACCCTCCAGTCAACAGTTCCAAAAGCAAACCAAAAGGACCAACTGAGAGCCGCCATTAAGGGTTGGCCCTTAGTGTTCTGCCACTGGTTACTGGAAGGCCAGAGGTCAACAGGTCAAAGTGCACCACGGTGAAGTTGATAAATCGAACTCCAATAAATCTTGAATGTTGCTGAGAAACAACATCTTGTTGAAGCTTTTCATCCTGCACTCATCAGGACAATCACAAAAATGCCAACGTCAGGGGAAGCAACAACTTTATATGAGAACCAACCAATCAGCACTCTCTTCTCATATGGTATTAAGTTCTTGCTTCCCCTGACATTGGTATTCTTGCGATTGTCCTGATGAGTGCATGACAGAAAGCTTTGACAAAATGTCGTTTTTTTCAGCAATATCAATTTCTGTCCCACCAAACGACCATTCCAACAAATCTGGTCATTTGAGGGCCGGCAGCAGAAAACTAAGTAGAGAAGCTTCCGGATTGTTGTTAAAAACCCATCTCATTCACCACCATCCTACAGGAAAGGGGAGCTGCCATTCTTACCCGCTCTGGGCTACAGGTGACTCCAGGCCCCTGTGGTTGGCTCTTAAGTGTTCTGCCACTGGTAAAGGAGTTGCGACAAACCTCAGGAGGGAGGTGAGTCCATCAGCAGTGACCCAGGCATTGCATCTGGATAAGGCTAACGCCAATCAGGCAAAGTCCTCTCCACTGACAACTGGGGGGCCAAGTGGCCAGGTGGGGAGATCTGCCCCACAGACATTTGATCAACATCATTTCTAAGGCTGCTTGACAGGAGGAACGTGACATCTGATGGAACAACTGCAAAGACGAAGGGACAGCCCAAATCAGCACCCACACTTCCCCTCTGCTACATTCATTGCTTCCAATTTGTGCACATCAAGTTAGACTTTTAGTTTTGCTTTTTCCCTGTTTTTTTTTGTTTCGTCGTGTGTTCAGGATCTAAATGGGGCTCATTGGGCTTGTCTATTCCCCCAGAGTAAGCTGCTGGAGACTGTAGTTTGTTAAAACCATTCCTCTTTATTTACAGCTGGCTGTATACATATTGGGAACACTGCACAAGGTTGGAACTTCTCCTCCTCCCAATCTCTGCTATTCAGTTGTGTGATGTTACATCATCATTACATCAGCATCCTGTGCTTCTGATGTTAATCCTTTATTCTACATCTCCCCCCAGGTCTTTATCCCAACTGCATACATCCTCTTACACCTCCCCGCAAAGTCTCAGGCTTCACATTGTCAGTCTCTGAGGTGCCTTGACCAACCGCCCTGATCTTGTTCTGACCTCTTTGTGGCTGAGGGCGTGCTGCACTCTCCCTTCTGTCGGTGTGAGTGTCCTTCTCCTGGGTGACCGTACAGCTTTATCTTGCTCCTACTTCTCTATCCCCATTAGGATCTGAGCAGTAAGCCCAAGTTTCAGTTGGCTTTCTTACCAAGAGTGTTAAAGTGCTGTGGATTCTCCTTATGGCTCCCTGGTCTATCTCAATCCTGTATGATCTCTGTTGTGGAGCTGATTATTGTGCCTTCTCAATGTTGGCCTCAGACGCATACTCTCTCCCCCTGCTTCAGTACTGGTAACTCGCATTTGTTTCCCTGTACTTCCTTGTGAGATTTCACCCTCTTGCGGTCATTCAACACAATATTGGCTTTTTCACCTGTTACTTCACATAACGTTCAATCTGTTCGCAACCTTGGTATTGTACTTGACCTTGAGATGAGTTTCCAACTATGCATTCGTCCCATCACTGACTGCCTATTTCCACCTCTGTAACATTGTCCCACTCCACCCTACCTCAACACATCCACTATTGAAACATTCATCCATGCCTTTGTTATCTCTAGACGTGACTATTCCCACGTTCTCCCCGCTGGTCTCCCACATTCTATTTATTCATTCATGGGAAGTGGACATCGCTGGCTAGGCCAGCACTTACTGCTCATCACTAATTGCCCTCGGTCACCTTTGTCACCCTTTCACCCAGTCCCATTCCCCTACCACCCTCTATGCTCGCTCCCAATTAAGCAAAGCCTCGATTTTAAAACTTTCAGCTTTGCTTTCAAATCAGACTCGATCCTCCCTCTCTCTGTAATCTTCCCCAGCCTACAGCCCTCAGAGATCTCCAATTCTGGCCTCTCGAGCCATCCCCATGCTGTACGCTCTACTATTAGTGGCCGTGCCTTCAGCTGCCTGGGCCCTCGGCTCCCTCCCTAAATCACCCCACGTCTCCCTCCTCATTTAAGATACTCCATTAAACCTATCTCTTTGACCAAATATTTGGTCAGCTCTCCTAATGCCCTCTTGATGTTGAGCTTGGTTTATAATGCTCCTGTAAAGCACTTTGGGACGTTTCATTACAATTAAAGGTGTATATATATAAATACGAGCTTTCGCCTGAGGGCAGGGATGCAATGAAACCATCCAGGCACGGACTCAGTACCAAGCTCACACCGGGTAAGGTGTAACAAGTAGGTTAGGTGTAAGGGGTGCCTCCTCATTGCTGAGTCAACTCCAAAGAAGCAACTCGTACTCTGCCATTCCCTCAGTTCTACTTCCCGCACCAACCTTTCTTGTTGCCAGTGTAGTGCCAATTGATGCCAATTCCTGCCCAGGCCTTGGGCCTGCTGGAAGCTGGGTTGGGGAATTGTCCCATTGTCATTTCAGTTAGAATCTTTACATTACAATGCTGATCCAATCAGTTTAAGTATGGAATCAAACTCCAAGTGTCAGGGGCAACAGAATATGGCAGCTCAATGACCCAGCCACATGCGTTATACATGTTGATCTCCTGAATGTTTAGCCCTTACCTCACTTTTGTTCCTGCCCAATAGGAGGTAGGTAGCAGTTACTTCATTGTATTTGTGCCTGGTCAAAGCTTCTTTAATTTCTTCTCGTGTGTAGCCCATTCCAATCATCACTTCTATGGAACAGAACAGAACAGTCAGGTAGACAAGATGTCCATAAGTCTTCACATGATGGTTGCTGGAGGTTGCTTCACACGGACCACCCTGCTCCCACTCTTCCACCATTGGTCTACCCTCCAGGCGCCTTGCCTGCACAACCAATGGGAAGGGAACAGAACCCTTTGTTACCCAACTGGATGCAGCTCGGCTGTTGGGCTGACCCCACTCATCTCCAATACTTTTTATCACGTTCCCCCTATCGCAACATCTACGTGAAGATATTCACAGGGTGGGGGCGGAATCTACAACTCTACATCCCCGCCCCACACCTCACGGCCCCCCTCCACCAATCCCAATAAAGCGTAGCAGCAGTTCCATCCAATCACAGCCTGGTCACTGAGACAGGGTCTGCGCAAAATGGACCCGGACGGCGAGTTTCAGTTGGGGTTCAAGTCAAAATGGCTCCTGTCCAACAAGGTCAATTTCTAGCAGAAGGTAAAAGCAGTCACCCACCATTGACACCATTGGTTTGCCACCTCATGTACCAGCCTGGCTGCTCCCTCCCTGCCCATCTGTGGGGCTCATCTGCTCCCATTGGACGGGACATTGAGGGAAGCCCCTTCCTCCTTTCCTTGCTGTAGAGGAACTTGCTGCACTCGAGTTAATTAAGTCGCCAAACCGAGCTGCTTAACGGAGAGAGTTTGGAATACCAAGAGGTGTTCTGAATGAATCTCCTTTCTCACCTATTCGCTTGTTGTCTCCCAGGTCTGGCTCTGGCTCCACATACGGCCGAAGTTCTTCACCATCACAGCCCACGTTTATCCATTTGTCCTTCATAATTTGCTGGAGAGATTGAGGGGAACGGTGAGTTGGCAATCAGCTCATTGACATCTACCCTTAACTATACACCGGATCTAACATATTAAACCGCCCGCAGCACTTCACAGGTGGGTTAATAGACAAAATTTGGCACTGAGCCACAGAAAGAGATATTGGGTCATCGCTTGGCCATAAGCTCGGTCAAGGAGATAGGTTTTAAGGAGCAACTCAAAATAGAGAGGTTTAGGGAGGGAATTCCAGGGCTTGGGGCCCAGGCAGCTGAAGGCACGGCCGCCAATGGTGGAGAGATTAAAAGTCAGGGATGCTCAAGAGGCCAGAATTAGAGGAGGGCAGAGATCTCAGGGGGTTGTAGGGCTGGAGGAGGTTACAGAGATAGGGAGGAGGAAAGACCATGAAAGGGTTGGACAACAAAGATGAGGATTTTAAATTTGAGGGACTGTCGGTGTCAAGGTCTCTTACTGTCTGCTGCCGCCATACATGTTGAGGGTCTTGATGTAGATCTCAAGGGATCTGTCTCCATGCTATTTATGCTAAGCAAGATCTTGAGACTGACGAGGACTCTGGTCGAAGACAATTACATGAATTTATTACGAGCAACAACTAGATACAGCTCTGCACAGGCCTTGACCTGGCCTGGGTACTAACAGTTACATAGGCTGATCACTTGACTATATGCCTGACTCAAAAGGTATACATAAAATCTTACTGATACAGAGTCACAGACAGGAGTGAACATCTGCAGTAGCTGATCACAGGCAGTAGTGAATATCTAACATGGAGGCTGTTCCTATTATCCTCCAGTCTTACACACAGCGATGTCATAGTGATATCATTATGCAGCTTCTTAAAGGTACAGGTCATTGTCTGCACTGGCACGCAAACAATATCACAACAGTCAGGACAGAGGACCAACACGGGTCAGTGAATACAATGGTGACGGGAGAATGGGACTTCAGGCAAATTAGGATAGAGGAACAGGGTTAGTGGGTATAAATAATCCCAGATAGCAAGTCCCTGGGTTTTATTACGGAAGAGACCACCACCTCTCCACTGACTGCTCTGCCTTTTGATGTGGGTGAATTGGCTGTGCACCTGGATGTGCTGCATACAGTCAGTGTCGTGTTCCCAGCATCCTAACACGACATCAGCTCCCAGAGAGAAGTCCAATTTCCACCCCCCCCCACCCCCAAGTGCCCTCCACCCCCCCCTGGGCACTTCGTACCCCACTTCCTCCAGGAGCTCATCCCTTCAGCCTGGTCATTGGGATGGGGCCTAGCCAGAGGGAAGCTAAATGGTAAACCTCAGCTTTGGAGTGAAATTAAAACGGTTCCTGTTGAACAGGTTTCACTGTCAGGCTCCCTAAGCAAATACACACATGCATCGTGTCCATACCCCACCCTGGCCTCCCTCCACCCTTATTCATCGCACCCGGCCATCATATATTCCTTTCCCCCTCGCGTGTTTATCTAGCCTTCCCTTAAATGCATCTCCGCTATTCACCTCAACCACTCCCTGTGAGAGCGAGTTCCACATTCCCACCAGACATTTCTCCTGAATTCCCAGTTGGATTCATGGGTGACTAACTTAGAACAGTTTACTAGTCCAGTAAACCTAACCACACACTACAGTACTCCAAAGCAATTATATATAAAAACATATATATAAAACATATTATTATGTAATATATATTATGTATCCGTTCTGCAGACTGCCCTTGTTAAGTACCACTTAGTTCATTAAGGACACAAACTATCTCAGCCTGACCCCTCCGTCTATTTTCGATCAGATCCCCCTGACTTTCAAATCCATTGCCCTGCCTTTCTTCTATCCCCCAAAATCACACGATAGGTTCAGATCACTTGGACCATCTGATCTCATCCACTGAGCATGACCCACCGGTCTCCAATGTGCTGTCTTGCTTCCTAAATGAGCTTATAGCCTTTGCTGCCACGATTCTATCTGGAATGTCTATTCCACAGATAAGTTGTTGAAACTCTCATCCTTGACTTCGTTCCCTCCAGACTTGACGATTGTAATGAAGTCCTGGATGGCCTCTCGCACTCTACCCTCTGTAAATTTGAGGTCATCCAAAACTCTGCTGCCCGTGTCCTTACTTGCACCAAGTCCCGTTCACTCACTGTTCTCGCTGACCCGCACTGGCTTCGAGTTAAACAATGCTTCAATTTTAACATCCTCATCCTTGTTTTCAAATCCCTCCATGGCCTCGTCCCTCCCCATCTCTGTAATCACCTCCAACCCCGCAACCCTCTGGGATCTCCGCACTCCGCTAAGTCCGGCCACTTGCGCACCCCTCATTTTAATTGCTCCACCAGTGGCGGCCGTGCCTTCAGCTGCCTGGGCCCCAAGCTCCAGAATTCCCTCCCTAAATCTCGATCCCCTTGGTGACAAATTTTGCTTTGCTATACATTCCTGAAGCACCATGGTACATTTTATTAAGTTAAGTGGGCTATATAAATACAATGATAAAAGCAAAATACTGCGGATGCTGGAAATCTGAAACAAAAACAAAAATTGCTGGAAAAACTCAGCCGGTCTGGCAGCGTCTGCAGAGAGGAAGGCGGAGTTAACAGTTCGAGTCCGTATCACTCTTCATCAGAGCTCAACTTCATCAGAGTTCTGATGAAGAGTCATACGGACTCGAAACGTTAACTCTGTCTTCCTCTCCACAGTTGCTGCCTGACCAGCTGAGTTTTGTATGTAAATACAAGTTATTTAAAAAAGACATTCTGTCAAAGCTTTTCATCTTGAACTCATCAGGATAATCGCAAGACTACCAATTAATTCTGATGAGTGCAAGATGAAAAACTTCAACAAAATGCCTATTTTCAGCAATGATCAAGCTCTGTACTACCTAACAACTACAAGTTGTCCTTCTGGTGAACTTCCTAAATTAGCTTTCTCACTAGTCTGAACTTACATTTGCCTTCCTGAACGTCCTACACTTGATCTGAATTAATTTTTTTCCCCAGATGAATGTGAAGGTTTTCATAAAGTTTTTGAATGAGCTTTCATCACAAACCTTTCCTGCTACTTCCCCACGTTCCAGTTTTAAAACAGATTTTAGTGAAAGGGGCAATGAACATATGTTAAAAATCTCGCATAGCGTGTGGACTCCTTGTTCAATAGTCTTACTTCCTGTCACAACTTTTGGTTATCCTTTTCTGGCAACATTTATCCATGTAATTTGCAAAATCAAAATTCCGCATTCATGTTAACCATCACAGTGCAGTTGCTTGGGCTGTGACAGTAACATTTATGCCAGGCAGTGACCACCTTCAACAAAAGAGAATCTAACCATCGCCCCTTGTTCAATGGCATTACCACTGCTGAATCCCCCACTATCAACATACTGTGGGTTAGCATTGGGCAGAAATTGAACTGGGCCAGCCATATAAATACCGTGGCTACAATAGCAGGTCTGAGGCTGGGAATTGTGCAATAATTAACTCACCCCCTGACTTCCCAAAACCTGTCCCCCATCTACGAGACACAAGTCACAAATTTGATGGAATACTCTCCGCTTGTCAGGATGAGTGCAGCTGCAACAACACTCAAGGAGCAGAAAAGCAGCCCCGCTTGATTGGCACCCCATCCACCTCCTTAAACATTCACTCCCTCCACTACCAACGCACAGTGGCAACAGTGTGTACCATCCACAAGATGCACTGCATCAACTCGCCAAGGCTCCTTCGACAGCACCTTCCAAACCTGCAACCTCTACCATCTAGAAGGACAAGGGCAGCAGATAGACAGGAACACCACCACCTGCAAGCTCCCCTCCAAGTCACTCACCATCCTGACTTGGAAATATATCGGCCGTTCCTTCACTGTCGCTGGGTCAAAATCCTGGATCTCCCTCCCTAACAGCACTGTGGGTGTACCTACACCACAGGGACTGCAGCGGTTCAAGAAGGCAGCTCACCACCACCTTCTCAAGGGGCAATTAGGGATGGGCAATAAATGCTGGCCTAGTCAGCGATGCCCACACCCCGTGATTCAAAAATAAAATCCAATTCTGATATATTATCATTTATTGTCTCATTCTCTTCTTCCCGATCAATGTATATTTCCTGTAACAGGCTCATTCTGGTGAGAGGAGGGAGTGAATAAACCGCTTGGGGCTTTGCATTGTTCTCCGATCGACAGAGCTCCAATCCGATAGGTGACGCAGAGTACCGAGTTCAACAAGGGAACCCTCAGGTTAAACATGTGCAGGCTTACCTCCAGCGTTCCCCGCTTGGCTGGGTTGAGTACCAGGAAGCGTTTGAGGATGTTCTCACAATCAGTGGACATGTAAAAGGGGACACGGTACTTCCCCCTTAACACTCGCTCCCTCAGCTCCTGCCGACACAACAACAACACATTTATATAGCGCCTTTAGCATAGAGAAACAAGCCATTTGGTAGCACAGAACTTGAGTGTTACTGAGGAAAGACATTTTGTCAAAGCTTTTTATCTTGCATTCATCAGGACAATCGCAAGACTAACAACATCAGGGGAAACAACAACTTTATATTATGTGAGAAGAGAGTGCCGATTGGTTGGCAAGTAGACTCTGATTGGTAGAAGCGTTGCAATGGAGAATGCACCAGTTAATGGTGACTGACAGTTAACTGCCAAACATTGTTTGAAATTTTAAACCAGGCAGCTTGACACTGATTGGTCAAGGCATTGCCCTGAGGAATGAACCAGCGAATGGCTGTCACTTATTTTGTTTAGTTGAAACAGGTGCAATGTGTGTACATGTTCTTTCTGTCCGCAAAGATTGTCCTGGTGAGTGCAAGACAAAAAGCTTTGATAAAGTGTCTTTTCACAACAATAGGAAAACATCCCAAGGCGCTTCACAGGAGAATTATAAAATAAAAGTTTGACACCGAGCGACGAAAGGAGATATTAGGTCAGATGACCAAAAGCTTGGTCAGAGAGGTAGGCTTTAAGGAGCGACTGAGAGGAGGAAGTGAGGTAGAGAGTCAGAGAGGGGTATGGACGGAATTCCAGAGCTTGAGGCCCAGGCAGCTGACAGTGGAGCGATTAAAATATAAACGGGAATGCGCAGGAGGCCAGAATGAGAGGAGCACAGACAGCATGGATGTTTGTGTGGTAGGAGGAGATTACTAAAATAGGGAGGAGCGAGGCACCGGTGGGATTTGAAAACAAGGATGAGAATTTTAAAGTCAAGATATTGCTCGATCGGGTCCCAACGTAGGTCAGCAAGATGAGGGGGTGTTGGGGGAACGGGAGTTGCTTCAAGCTAAGACACAGGCAGCAGAGCTTTGGGTGCCCTCAATTTTATTGAGGGTAGGATTGTGGGAGAGCAGCCAGAAGTGCGTTAGAATAGCCGAGTCTAGGGGTTATGAAGATATGGGTGAGGGTCTCAGCAGATGAGCAAAGGGCATTAGCTCTCGTCTTCATAAGAATCAAGCCACACTTATCACCTTAATCTAAGGTATTTGACAGAGGCCAGCAATAAGCGAGACGGAACAGAGATTAAACAAAACAATGTCTTCAAACACTCAGCAGTTCCATAAAAACCAGCCCACAATTTAGTACCTACTAGTTATTCTGGTTTTGTTTGTTATTAGGCAAGCCTTTTGCCCCCAGGATTAGGTCTGCTTTTTAGTTTTAGCCTGGTCAAAAGTTTTGAGTTTTGGATATTTCTGTTCTGGTTCTTGAGATATCTTATCCCCCAAAAATTGTGTTTCAGCTACTTCTACAAAGGCAGTTTCCCCTCTCACACAACACTCAGGCCTCGAGAAGTGTGGCTAAACAATAAATGGAATAAAAACGGAGGTTTTATTCATCGGTGTGATTGATCCCAAATGCTGAGGACACCGATCATAGGAATATAGGAACAGGAGGAGTCCATTCAGCCCCTTGAGCCTGTTCTGCTAATCAACTTATGGCTGATCTGTACCTTAACTTCATCTGTTAAGTCTTGGAGTCTTAAGATTGTTTTGGTGCTGAAGTCCCCAGCACTCTTAACTAAACCAATGTCAATTATGAAACTTTGAAGTGACCATCCTTCCCTCAACTGTTTTTTGGGGGGAGTGAGCTCCAGATTTCCACCCTTCCCTCCCAACTTTGAGTGAAAATGAGCTTCCTGACATCAGCCCTGAACAGCCTGGCTCGCCTCCTTGTTCTGGACTCCACCCCAGAGGAAATCGTTTCTCTCTAATATCCACCCTGGAGGTCCTGTGGCCTGCTGGGTATTGTATCTGCTGGGAGCTCTGGGTTCGAGTCCCACTCCAGGACCTGACGGCCAAGGAAGGTGCGTTCGTAATGTGGCCAAACAGGTTGAGTATCAACCTGCAAATCCTTCCAACACACGCCAACGGCGGGCGGTAAGAGCGGGAGAGATTCCTGGTCAGCCGTGTGATGGGAAGGATGGTGGAGCCTCTACCGTCACTATCCACAGCTCCAGACTACAACGTGCATGTAAAAGTGTGCGTTGCCACGGCAACTTGGACTTCCACAAGTGAACTGTAACACACACCAGCCTATCTACCCCATCAAATCCTTTAATGATCTTAAACACCAGATCACCCCTTAATCTTCTACACTCAACAGACACATCCATGCAGCTTATCCTCCTAATTAAATCTTTTTTGCTGCACTGCATTGCCTCCCAAGACCAATATCAGCATTGACTTTAGTTCAAGAAATCATTTTAGTTTTCTCTCTGATTCAATTTCAGTCTTCGCTCACGATTTCGTTTCAGTTCTAATTTCGAAATGAGAGTCTAATTTTAGCCAAAGCCTTTCCTCCTCCTGTTGATGAATACTTGTTAAAGAAGATCACATGATCTGTAGTAACCAATAGGAGAGAAGCGCAGGCCACCTCAGCAGTCAGTGTAGAGATAGAGTTGGAGTTGAAAGCACACGTGTAGTGGCTGCTGAGTATATTGTAAATAAATTTAATGTTTCCACCCAAGAAGTGTCTGCAGATCAACTCTTATCATTAACAGCACAATTCGGCCACCTTACAACAGAGGTGCACTGCAGGAATTCACCAAGGCTCCTTCGACAGCACCTTCCAAACCCACGACCGCTACCATCTAGAAGGACAAGGGCAGCAGACACATGGGGAACACCACCACCTGGAAGTTCTCCTCCAAGCCACTCACCATCCTGACTTGGAAATATATCGGCCGTACCTTCACTGTCGCTGGGTCAAAATCCTGGGACTCCCTCCCTAACAGCACTGTGGGTGTACCTACACCACATGGACTGCAGCAGCTCAAGAAGGCAGCTCACCACCGCCTTCTCAAGGGGCAATTAGGGACGGGCAATAAATGCTGGCCCAGCCAGCGAAGCCCACATCCCATGAAAGAATTTAAAAAATGGAAAAACCTGGACCAGTAATCTAGTTACGACAGATTTTTGATCGACAAGGGAGTTAAGGGTAATGGGGGTAGGGCAGGAAAGTGGAGTTAAGGCCACACTCAGATCAGCCATGATCTTACTGAATGGTGGAGCTGGCTTGATGGGCCGAATGGCCTATTCCTGCTCCTAAATCTTATATTAATCCAGAGGTAATACATACTGGGCTAGTCAACGAGACCCACATCCCATGAACAAATATACGCATGAAACAAGGCCCAGAATAATGGCCCAGAGACGCAAGTTCAAATCCCACTGCAGCGATTTAAATTCAGTGATTAAATAAATCCGGAACCAAAAGCTGGTGCCGGAAACAGTGAAATAAAAACAGAAAGTGCTGGAAATACTCAGGAGGTCAGGCAGCAGCATCTGTGGAGAGAGAAACCGTCAGATGGATCAGTGGGGGAGGGGAAGGACGCGGTGGGGGGGAGCGAGGAAAGTATATTACGGAGGGAGAGGAGAAAAAGACGGGGAAGTTAAATCGATCGGGAGGAAGAAATGGAAGAGGTGAAAAGGTCAGTAAAGGGCCTGTGACCCAACATGCAGACCTCACTCTCTCACCTTCAGGTTCTGACCGTCAAACGGCAGCGAGCCGCTGACCAGAGTGTACAGGATGACTCCCAGGCTCCAGATGTCCACCTCCGGCCCGTCGTACTTCTTGCCCTGGAAAAGTTCGGGGGCTGCGTACGGGGGGCTTCCACAGAACGTATCCAACTTGTTGCCAAACTGGAACTCGTTGCTGAACCCAAAGTCAGCAATCTTGATGTTGCAGTCACCATCGAGGAGAAGGTTCTCGGCCTGAAGAGGAGGAATGAGAGAGAGAGAGAGAGAGAGAGAGAGAGAAAGGGTGCGAGAGACAGAGTGTGTGTGAGTTAGAGAGAGAGATAAAGAGAGAAAGGGAGAAAGAAAGAGAGAGAGAGAGAAGGAGAGAGAGAGAGAAAGAAAGGAGAGAGGGAAAGAAAAGAGGGAGGGAAAGGAAAGAGAGAGAAAGAAAGAGAGAAAAAGAGGAAAAGAAAGAGAGAAAGAAAAGACAGAGAGAGAGGAGAGAGAGAGAGAAAGAGAGAAAGAGAGAGAGAGAAAGAGAGAGAGAGAAAGAGAGAAAGAGAGGGAGAGTTTCAAACCTCCAAATTTGAAGTATTATCAACTACGCCCAACTGCTTCCCATTTGACATAATGGATATGGCAGCATAGTTTTTTATTCTTTCACAGGATGTGGGTGTGGCTGCCAAGGCCAGCATTTGTTGCCCATCCCTAATTCCCCTTGAACTGAGTGTCTTGCACGGCCATTTCAGAGGGCAGTTAAGAGTCAACCACATTGCTGTGGGTCTGGGGTTACTTGTAGGCCAGACTGGGTAAGGAGGGCAGATTTCCTTCCCTAAAGGGACATTAGTGAACAAGGTGAGTTTTTACAACAATCGATGATAGTTTCATGGTCATTATTACTGAGACTAGCTTTATATTCCAGATTTTTAAAAAACAATTAAATGAATTTAAATGGCACCAGTGGCTATGGTGGGATTTGAACCCATGTCCCCCAGAGCATGAGCCTGGGTCTTTGGATTACCAGTTCAGTGACATTACCATTACACCACTTGACCAATAACCAGTCATAAGTTCAAATCCCACCATGATACTTGGAGGAATATAAATTCAGTTAATTAATTAAATCTGGAATTTTAAAAAAGTTAGTCTCAGTGAGGGTGACCATGAAACTATCACCGATTGTTGTAAAAACCCATCCATCTCACTACTGCCCCATTAGGGAAGGAAATCTGCCATCCTTACCTGGTCTGGCCTACATGTGACTCCAGACCCACAGCAATGGGGTTGACTCTTAACTGCCCCCTGAACTGGCCCAGCAAGACACTCAGTTGACAAGAAGGTGGCTCAAGAAGGGCATTTAGGGATGGGCACTAAATGCTGGCCTAACCAGCGATGTCCACATCCCATGAATGAATAAAAATAGACACCCAGTAGGCACCAAGCCCCAGGAAGAGCGATGACCCCTACGTTCAAACATAGGAATTAGGAGCAGGAGTAGGCCATTCAGCCCCTCGACCCTGCTCCGCCAATGAATAAGATCATGGCTGATCTGAATGTAACCTCGACCCCACATTCCTGTCTACCCCCAGCAAACATTTCACCCCCTTGCTTATCGAGAATCTATCTAGCCCTGCCTTAAAAATTATTTGAAGACTCTGCTTCCACTGCCTTTTGAGGAAGACAGTTCCAAAGACTCACGACTCTCCAAGAGAAAAATTCTCATCTCCGTCTTAAATGAGCGACCCCTTATGTTTAAACAGTGATCCCTGGTTCTAGATTCTCCCACAAGTGGAAGGCTCTGGTCTCTGTCATATTTTTCACTTAGGCCTCGCTGTGATACAACAACTTGCATTTATATAGCGTCTTTAACATTGAGGCACTTTACAGGAGTGTTGTCAGGCAGCATTTGACGCTAAGCTACATACAGAGATACTTGGAGAGATGACAGAAGACTTGGCCAAAGAGGTTGGTTTTAAGGAGTGTCTTAAAAGAGGAGGGAGGGGTGGGGAGGTTTTGGGGGTGGGGGGGGGGGGGGATTTCCAGAGATCAGGGCCCAGGCAGCTGAAGGCATGGCTGCCATGCCAGAGGCCAGAGCTGGAGGCCGACATGATGTGAATCACCCAGAGATCCTACTCTGAATGGCTAGGCGAGCATTTGTATGGGGCATGGAGGCAGCTGGTTGATATTCACTATCTAAGCACTTGCTGGTGTCAGAGGTCACCCAATAGGTAGGCCTCTGCCCTCTGAGTCAGAAGGTCGTGAGTTCAAGTCCCACTCCAGAGTCTTCACGCTTAAGTCAAGGCTGACACTGCCAATGGAGTACTGAGGGGGTGCGTCACTGCTGGAGGAGCCATCTTTCAGTGATGATGTTAAACTGAGGCCCCTCTCGGTGAAAACAAAAGATCCCACAACCGATATCTTGAAGACGAACAGGGGAAATGGCCAACATATGTCCTTCAGCCAACAACTTAAAAACAGATTATCCAATGATTACCTCATTACTGTTTGCAGGGCCTTACTATGTACAAAATGGCTGCCGCGTATCCTACATTGGAACAGTGGCTACACCTCAAAAGTACTTCATTGGCTGGAAAGCGCTTCGGCTTTCACCTGAGATAGTGAAAGGTGTTAGATAAATGCAAGTCTTTCAGGAGCAGATAAGAGAGGTACACCGCGGAACAGCACCCAGCGAGTGAGCACGTTAAACCCATGTCATAGAGGCCCTACCTTCAGATCCCGATGCACAATGTTCCTCTGGTGACAGTATTGCACAGCGGATATGATCTGCAAACAAGTTACACATCAATCAATCCTTGCCCTGCTGAACAAACATTAGCCCCTCATCCCCATCACACCAGAGGTCGGTTGCAGGACCCTCAATCAGAATGTGAGGTCTTCCTGTTACCCACCTGGTTCTTAAGCCTCTTGGCGTTGGCCCAGTTTGGAATGGTGCTGCTCAGCTTTGGGCTGGGACATACAAACTGGGGCAACCCCAGGGTAAACCTGTCCTGTGCCAGCAGCGTTTGTTATGGGTGCCTACCATTGACCCCTCAGCACCCGCTGGGCCAGGGAGCTGAATGTTATGAGGCTTTGCATTAAAGGATCATCCTACAGAACGCTATCAATTTACTTAAAATGTTCAATCACTGCGAGGATAGAGAGAGAGAAGAGAGAGAGAGACACACACACACACACACACACACACACACACACACACACACACACACACACACAGGGGAGAGAGACACACACACACAAGTAGGGGAGAGAGAGACACACACACACAAACATGGGAGAGAGAGACACACACACAAACAGGGGAGAGAGACACAGACACACACAAACAGGGGAGAGAGAGAGAGAGAGACACACGCAAACAGGGAAGAGAGAGACACACACACACAAACAGGAGAGAGAGAGAGACACACACACACAAACAGGGGAGAGAGAGAGACACACACAGGGGAGAAAGACACACACACACACACACACAAACAGGGGAGAGAGAGACACACACACAAACCGGGGAGAGAGAGAGACACACACACACACACAAAAACAGGGGAGAGAGACACACACACACAAACAGGGGAGAGAGAGACACACACACACACACAAACAGGGGAGAGAGACACACACACACAAACAGGGGAGAGAGAGACACACACACACACACAAACAGGGGAGAGAGAGACACACACAAACAGGGGAGAGAGACACACACACACACAAACAGGTGAGAGAGAGACACACACACAAACAGGGGAGAGAGAGAGACACACATACACACACACACACACACAAACAGGGGAGAGAGACACACACACAAACAGGGGAGAGAGGGAGACACACACACACAAACAGGGGAGGGAGAGACACACACACACAAACAGGGGAGAGAGAGAGACACACACACACAAACAGGGGAGACAGAGAGAGACACACAAAAACAGGGGAGAGACACACACTCAAACAGGGGAGAGAGACACACACTCAAACAGGGGAGAGAGAGACACACACACACTCAAACAGGGGAGAGAGAGACACACACACCACACACACACACACAAACAGGGGAGAGAGAGACACACACACACACTCAAACAGGGGAGAGAGAGACACACACACACAAACAGGGGAGAGGGAGAGACACACACACACTCAAACAGGGGAGAGAGTGAGACACACACACTCAAACAGGGGAGAGAGACACACGCACTCAAACAGGGGAGAGAGACACACACACACAAACAGGGGAGAGAGAGACACAGACATACAAACAGGGGAGAGAGAGACTCACACACAAACAGGGGAGAGAGAGACACACACACACAAACAGGGGAGAGAGACACACACAGAAACAGGGGAGAGAGACTCACACACAAACAGGGGAGAGAGAGACACACACACAGAAACAGGGGAGAGAGACACACA
>JANJGN010000031.1:16641068-16646068 GCA_026770705.1 Isurus oxyrinchus | reverse complement strand
GGGAGAGAGAGACACACACATACACACACACACACACACACACACACAAACAGGGGAGACAGAGACACACACACACACAAACAGGGAAGAGAGACACACACACACACAAACAGGGGAGAGAGAGACACACACACACAAACAGGGGAGACAGAGAGAGACACACTCAAACAGGGGAGAGACACACACTCAAACAGGGGAGAGAGACACACACTCAAACAGGGGAGGGAGAAACACACACACACTCAAACAGGGGAGAGAGAGAGAGACACACACACACACACACACACAAACAGGGGAGAGAGAGACACACACACACACTCAAACAGGGGGAGAGAGAGACACACACACACAAACAGGGGAGAGGGAGAGACACACACACACTCAAACAGGGGAGAGAGTGAGACACACACACTCAAACAGGGGAGAGAGACACACGCACTCAAACAGGGGAGAGAGAGAGACTCACACTCAAACAGGGGAGAGAGACACACACACACAAACACACAGATGAGAGAGACACACAAACAGGGGAGAGAGATACACACACAAACACACGCAAACAGGGGAGAGAGAGACACACACACACACAAACAGGGGAGAGAGAGACACAGACATACAAACAGGGGAGAGAGAGACTCACACACAAACAGGGGAGAGAGAGACACACACACAGAAACAGGGGAGAGAGACACACACACAAACAGGGAGAGAGAGACACACACACAGAAACAGGGGAGAGAGACACACACACAAACAGGGAGAGAGAGACACACAGACACACAAACAGGGGAGAGAGAGACACACACACACAAACAGGGGAGAGAGAGACACACACACACAAACAGGGGAGAGGGAGAGACACACACACACTCAAACAGGGGAGAGTGAGACACACACACTCAAACAGGGGAGAGAGACACACGCACTCAAACAGGGGAGAGAGAGAGACTCACACACTCAAACAGGGGAGAGAGAGAGACACACACACACAAACACACAGATGAGAGAGACACACACAAACAGGGGAGAGAGACACACACACACAAACACACAGATGAGAGAGACACACAAACAGGGGAGACAGACACACACACAAACACACACAAACAGGGGAGAGAGACACACACACACACACAAACAGGGGAGAGAGAGACACAGACATACAAACAGGGGAGAGAGAGACTCACACACAAACAGGGGAGAGAGAGACACACACACAGAAACAGGGGAGAGAGACACACACAGAAACAGGGGAGAGAGACACACACACACAAACAGGGGAGAGGGAGAGACACACACACACTCAAACAGGGGAGAGAGTGAGACACACACACTCAAACAGGGGAGAGAGACACACGCACTCAAACAGGGGAGAGAGACACACACACACAAACACACAGATGAGAGAGACACACAAACAGGGGAGAGAGACACACACACAAACACACACAAACAGGGGAGAGAGAGACACACACACACAAACAGGGGAGAGAGAGACACAGACATACAAACAGGGGAGAGAGAGACTCACACACAAACAGGGGAGAGAGAGACACACACACAGAAACAGGGGAGAGAGACACACACAGAAACAGGGGAGAGAGACACACACACAAACAGGGGAGAGAGAGACACACAAAAACGGGACAGAGAGACACACAGACACACAAACAGGGGACAGAGAGAGACACACACACACAAACAGGGGAGAGAGAGAGACACACACACACACACACTCAAACAGGAGAGAGAAACACACACTCAAACAGGGGAGAGAGAGACACACACACACACACACACACACACACAAACAAGGGAGAGACACACACAAACAGGGGAGAGAGAGAGACACACACACAAACAGGGGAGAGAGAGACACACACACACACACACACTCAAACAGGGGAGAGAGAGACACACACACAAACAGGGGAGAGAGAGACACACACACACACACACACACACACAAACAGGGGAGAGGGAGAGACACACACACACTCAAACAGGGGAGAGAGACACACACACACAAACACACAGATGAGAGAGACACACACAAACAGGGGAGAGAGACACACACACACAAACAGGGGAGAGAGAGACACACACAAACAGGGGAGAGAGACACACACACACACAAACAGGTGAGAGAGAGACACACACTCAAACAGGGGAGAGAGACACACACACACACAAACAGGGGAGAGAGAGACACACACACACACAAACAGGGGAGAGAGAGACACACACATACACACACACACACACACACACACAAACAGGGGAGACAGAGACACACACACACACAAACAGGGAAGAGAGACACACACACACACAAACAGGGGAGAGAGAGACACACACACACAAACAGGGGAGACAGAGAGAGACACACTCAAACAGGGGAGAGACACACACTCAAACAGGGGAGAGAGACACACACTCAAACAGGGGAGGGAGAAACACACACACACTCAAACAGGGGAGAGAGAGAGAGACACACACACACACACACACACAAACAGGGGAGAGAGAGACACACACACACACTCAAACAGGGGAGAGAGAGACACACACACACAAACAGGGGAGAGGGAGAGACACACACACACTCAAACAGGGGAGAGAGTGAGACACACACACTCAAACAGGGGAGAGAGACACACGCACTCAAACAGGGGAGAGAGAGAGACTCACACTCAAACAGGGGAGAGAGACACACACACACAAACACACAGATGAGAGAGACACACAAACAGGGGAGAGAGATACACACACAAACACACGCAAACAGGGGAGAGAGAGACACACACACACACAAACAGGGGAGAGAGAGACACAGACATACAAACAGGGGAGAGAGAGACTCACACACAAACAGGGGAGAGAGAGACACACACACAGAAACAGGGGAGAGAGACACACACACAAACAGGGAGAGAGAGACACACAGACACACAAACAGGGGAGAGAGAGACACACACACACAAACAGGGGAGAGAGAGACACACACAAACAAACAGGGGAGAGAGAGAGACACACACACACTCAAACAGGGGAGGGAGAGACACACACACACACACACACACACACACACACACACACACACACACACACACACACACACACACAAACAGGGGAGAGGGAGAGACACACACACACTCAAACAGGGGAGAGAGTGAGACACACACACACACAAACAGGTGAGAGAGACACACGCACTCAAACACGGGAGAGAGAGAGACTCACACAAACAGGGGAGAGAGACACACACACAAACATGGGAGAGAGAGACACACACACACACACAGGGGAGAGAGACACACACAAACATGGGAGAGAGAGAGACACACACAAACAGGGGAGAGAGAGACACATACACACAAACATGGGAGTGACACACACAAACAGGGGAGAGAGAGACACACGCACACAGAGACAGGTGAGAGAGAGACACACACACACACAAACAGGAGAGAGAGACACACACACACAAACAGGGTAGAGAGACACACACACAAACAGGGGAGAGAGAGAGACACACACAGAAACAGGGGAGAGAGACACACACACACACACACAAACAGGGGAGAGTGGGAGAGATGCACACACAAATGGGGAGAGAGAGACGCACACACACACACAAACAGGAGAGAGAGGGAGAGAGGCACACACAAACAGGGGAGAGAGAGAGAGACGCACACACACAAACAGGTAGAGAGAGACACACACACACAAACAGGGGAGAGAGAGACACACACACACAAACAGGGGAGAGAGAGACACACACACACAAACAGGGGAGAGAGAGAGACACACACACACAAACAGGGGAGAGAGAGACACACACAAACAGGGGAGAGAGAGACACACACAGACACAAACAGGTAGAGAGAGACTCACACACAAACAGGGGAGAGACACACACACACACACACACACACACACAGGGGAGATAGAGACACACACACACACACAAACGGGAGAGAGAGACACACACAAACATGGGAGAGAGAGAGACATACACACACAAACAGGGGAGAGAGAGACACAGACACACAAACAGGGGAGAGAGAGAGACACACACACACAAACAGGGGAGAGAGAGACACAGACATACAAACAGGGGAGAGAGAGACTCACACACACAGGGGAGAGAGAGACACACACAGAAACAGGGGAGAGAGAGAGACACACAGAAACAGGGGAGAGAGACACACACAGAAACAGGGGAGAGAGACACACACTCAAACAGGGGAGAGAGAGACACACACACACTCAAACAGGGGAGAGAGAGACACACACACACACTCAAACAGGGGAGAGAGAGACACACACTCAAACAGGGGAGAGGGAGAGACACACACACACTCAAACAGGGGAGAGAGAGACACACGCACTCAAACAGGGGAGAGAGAGAGACTCACACACTCAAACAGGGGAGAGAGAGAGACTCACACACTCAAACAGGGGAGAGAGACACACACACACAAACACACAGATGAGAGAGACACACAAACAGGGGAGACAGACACACACACAAACACACACAAACAGGGGAGAGAGAGACACACACACACAAACAGGGGAGAGAGAGACACAGACATACAAACAGGGGAGAGAGAGACTCACACACAAACAGGGGAGAGAGAGAGACACACACACAAACAGGGGAGAGAGAGAGAGACACACACACACAAACAGGGGAGAGAGAGAGACACACACACACAAACAGGGGAGAGAGAGACACACACACACAAACAGGGGAGAGAGAGACACACACAGAAACAGGGGAGAGAGAGAGACACACAGAAACAGGGGAGAGAGACACACACAGAAACAGGGGAGAGAGACACACACACAAACAGGGGAGAGAGAGACACACAAACAGGGGAGAGAGAGACACACACACACAAAAACGGGAGAGAGAGACACCCAGACACACAAACAGGGGACAGAGAGAGACACACACACAAACAGTGGAGAGAGAGAGACACACACAAAAA
>JANJGN010000031.1:16619420-16635968 GCA_026770705.1 Isurus oxyrinchus | reverse complement strand
TGTTCTTGCACATGCGTGTGCGCATTGGCCTGTGGGTCTGTTCTTGCACATGCGTGTGCGCATTGGCCTGTGGGTCTGTTCTTGCACATGCGTGTGCGCATTGGCCTGTGGCTCTGTTCTTGCGTGTGTGCGTGTGCTTATCTGTGAATCTGTTCTTGTACATGTGCTGGCCCCCGAGCCTGTTCTTGTATGCGAGCACATGCATGTGCTGGCCTGTGGGTCTGTTCTTGCACGTGTGCATGTGCGCATGCCCTGTGTGTCTGTGCACGCGTGCGGGTGCGCACATGCCCTCAACATGAGTACGTGTGCTGGCTCACCTGTGGGACCCTTCTTGTGTGTGTGTGTGTGTGTGTGTGTGTGCGCATGTGTGAACCCCTGTGTGCGCGTGTGCATACTCTGTGGGTCCCTGTGCGTGTGTATCTCTGTGTCTGTCTCCCTTTCTGTATGCGTGTGCGCACACGCGTGTGTTGTGAGAGCAATAATGATCTGAGCACAGACTGAAGGCAAACTGCACGCAGCAAGAGACGCCTCCCCTGTTCTCTCTCAAACAACGTGTTGATATGTAATCCCTATTTTGGAATGGCATTTAGCAATGATGTATTAAAGTAATCAAAGAACCTGAGGGTCCGAATTGCACCAAAACAGGAAGACGCCAATTCCCATCTTGTGCTTCCTTATGTACACAAATGAAATGCTCGATTTGGTTTCCTTCATGGCAGGAATTGAGAATAAAGAAAGTTAAATGCTTAAGGCCATGTCAAACTGATAACAGTTATCCAAACATCAACGACAGCCAAGGGCATTGCTCCGTTCAAACTGCTTCTTCTCATACCAAGGCTGTCGACAGCAGCCTCTGTCCCCTCAGGAAGGAGCTTAGATTGGGGGCTATTCAGCCACAGGGACCATTCATCAAGGCCAAGCCCGAGGCCCGCGCTCGCCAACCAATCGGGAGCTGGAACCCCTGGCTGATTTTTTTTTTGTCCCTTCTCTCCCGAGCCCAGGGAGGTTGAGGGCGGAACCTCTCGCCCTCACTCTGGCCGCATTCAGCACGGGGTCGGGCTGTGGATGATCGTTGGGCTCAGTGCCTGGGCTGCCAGCTTGGCGCAGTCAGCAGTGCCCTCAGCCCCACCCTCCACCCCACCCCCCAACATCCCCGATGGGATCAAGCCTCAGTTCAGGAGCCTCTACAACAACTTGTATTTTTGAAGCGCCTTTAATTTCATAAAACGTCCCAAAGCCCCTTCATGGACAAACAAGACATGAGACCCCCGAGCCACATTAAGGGGATGTTAGGACATACAGGTGATGAAAAGGCTTTGGTCAAAGGGGTAGGTCTACAGCAGCCTCTTACAGGAGGTGGCAGAGAGGTGGAGAGGTTTAGGGAGGGAATTCTGGAGTTTAAGGCCCAGGCAGCTAAAGGCACGGCCTTTGGTTAAAATGGGGGAGACCCAAAATGAGGTAAAGAGCAGGTACGGAAATTTCACCACCCTGTTCAGATGGAAACCAAAAAAGCCATGGCACCATTTGAAGAGTGTTTGCAATATGGCCTCTTTAGATGGCTCAGTGATGAGATCTTGCGACTTGTACATTTAAATGTGAACCCTTTATTGTTAATCTTTAACTATTTACTGTCATGCACGGTGCTGTTACCCCCATGCCGGCTGCTTCCAGACTGTTCTCTCAGTCTGTTACCATGTGACTCTATACATCATACCATGGACGGTGCTATTCTCCAGTCCCACATTAATCCTTGTTCTGCTGAGCATCTTTATATTACAATGGCATGTAGGCACACACAACATCATACAAAGAGGAGGCCATGAGGTCACCTCCTGTCTTGGCCAACATTCTTCCCTCAACCAATATATGTCATTTATCTCCTTGTCATTTATGTATTCTTGCTTTGCACACACCGGCAACTAATTCTTCGACAGCACCTCCCGAATCCACAACTGCTCCCCACATAGATTCATAGGGTGATTAGAGCAAAGGAAGAGGCCATTGGGCCCATTGTGTCCATGCTGGCTCTCTGCAAGAGCTACTCAGCTGGTCCCACTTGCTCTGTCTTTTCCTCGTAGCCCTGCAAGTTTTTGCTTCTTCAGGTAATGATTCAATTCCCTTTGAAAGCCACAATTGAACCTGCCTCCACCACACTCTCAGGCCGTGCATTCCACACCCTGACCGCTCACTGCGTAAAAAGGTTTTACCCTCATGTCACCTCTGGTTCTTTTGCCAATCACCTTAAATCCTCTGGTTCTCAATTCTTCCACCAATGAGAATAGTTTCTCCCAATCGACTCTGTCCAGACCCCTCATGATTTTGAACACCTCTACCAAATCTCTGCTCAACCTTCTCTTCTCTAACGAGGACAGTCCCAACTTTTCCAATATATCCAGGCAACTGAAGTCCCTCTTCCCCAGAATCACTCTCGTAAATCTTTTCTGCACCCTTTCCAAAGCCTTCACACATCCTTCCTATAGTGCAGTTCTCAGGATTGGACACAATAATCTGGTTGAGGTTGAACCAGTGTTTTATATACAGGTTCACCAGAACTTCCTAGCTTTGGTTTGGTTATGGACAGGAGGTGGACAGACAGCCTGTATGGATTTCTGGCTAGGATCATGTGATATGGCCAATTAAGGGTTTATTGCAGCTTCACAATTAGTTTCTGTGTTTCTGGCCAGGATTCCATTGTTCCTCCTTAGGAGAGAGACGACTTGGTGATTAGTGTCTCTTCCAGTAACAAGGTTCGATTATTTTCCTTTTTGATAGCTCAGAGTGGGGTAGCCAGTTTGTCTGCACTTCCTCCTCCTTCTGTTGATTGCACAATGAAGTGTGAAATTCGAGAAACTGAGAAAAGAATTATTCATAGTAACAAGGAGCAGGAGGAGGCCATTTGGCCCTTCGAGCCTGCTCTGCCATTCATTATGATCATGGCTGATCATCCAACTCAATAGCCTGCTCCCGCTTTCTCCCCATACCCTTTGATCCCGTTTGCCCCAAGAGCTATATCTAACTCCTTCTTGAAAACACACAATGTTTTGGTCTCAACTACTTTCTGTGGTAACGAATTCCACAGGCTCACCACTCTCTAGGTGAAGAAATTTCTCCTCATCTCATTCTGTTTTTGAAACCACTGGGGATAGCTCCCGGACAGAGGGTGGACCCTGTGATCAGGTGACTTGTGGCAGCCATCTTTTTGTTCAACAGTAAAAAAACAGTTTAAAATAAAATAAAATGGTCATAACATCGTTTTTTAAAAATTTGTTCATGGGATGTGGCTGTCGCTGTCTAGGCCAGCATTTATTGCCCATCCCCAGTTGCCCTTGTTCAGGGGCATCTAAGAATCAACCACACTGCTGTGGGTCTGGAGTCACATGTAAGGACAGGAGATTTATTTTTCATGTCGTAGGAACCCTAGAAGGGCAAGGGGAGTGGGTGCATGGCAACATCATCATCTCCAAAACGCCCTCCAAGCCAAAAACTATCCGATCTTGGAATCACATTGGCCATTCCTTCACAGTCGCTGGGTCAAAATCCTGGAACTCCCTCCCTAACAGCGCTGTGGGTGTACCTACACCACACGGACTGCAGCGGTTTGAGACGGCGGTTCACCACCACCTTCTCAAGGGGCAAATATAGATGACTAATAAATGCTGGCCTAGCCAATGAAACCCACATCCCCCTCAGCATGAACAAATTTAAGAAAAAAGTCTTCAGATAACTAGAGCGATTACATTTGAAAACCGAGTTACTTGAACATGAGGTGTGTCTCGTTCTGGCATTATCTAAATGTCAAAACTCTGACGTGGGCACAAATGGGGCGCCAGAATTCATCACAGAGAAACCAATACTGATTTAAGTCAAGTGGTCCAGTCATACAGGCGGCCAATCCTTGAAACAACACCAACTTGCATTTATATAGCGCCTTTAATGTAGTAACGCATCGCAAGCTGCTTCACGGAGATGTTAAACAAACAAAATGTGACACCCGGCCACATAAAGGCAATATTAGGCCAGCCAAAAACTTGGTCAAAGAAGAGGGTCTTAAATGAGGAGGGGCGGAGAAGTTTAGGGAGGGAATTCCAGAGCTTGGGGCCCAGGCAGCTGAAGGCACGGCCGCCAGTGGCGGAGCGATGGAAATCGGGAATGCACAGAATTGGAGGAGAACATAAATCTTGGAGGAGCTGGGGGCTGGAGGAGATTACAGAGATAGGGAGGGACGAGGGCATGAAGGGATTTGAAAACAAGGACGAGAAATTTAAGGTGTTGCCGGACTGGGAGCCAGCGTAGGTCAGCAAGCATGGGGGGGGGGGAGGGTCAGGGGAAGGAGTTAGTGGCAGGCGGTGGTGGTGGATGAATGGGACTTGCTGTGAGTTAGGATACGGGAGCCACATTTTGGATGAGCTCCAGATCAGAGAGGGTGGAAAACGAGAATGGACAAGGCCCCGCTTATCAACAGGAATTCAGGAAAGAATGGGAGGCGGCGGGCAGTGAAAGAGAAACTCACAATAGTGACACTTGCGCCACACAAGTGCCGGGAAACGACCATCTCCAACAAGACTAGATAAATTAGACTGGCAGGGGGATGGGAACCTGAGCAGGGAGACATAAGAGAGAGAAACAAAGATAGGAATGAAAGGCAGAAAATTAGAAAGCAAAAGTGGAAGGCAGAGGAAACGAGGGCCACAGTACAAAAGAAGGTGTGTAAAAATGTTAGTAAGACAAGTCTAAAGGCACTGGATCTGAATAGACGGAGTATTCGCAATAAGGAGATGAATAAACAGCGCAAATAGATGGAAATGGGTACGACATAATGGTGATTACAGAGACATGGCTGCAGGGTGACCAAGGCTGGGAACTGAATGTCCAAGAGTACCTCGATATTTAGGAAGGACAGACAAAAAGGTAAAGGAGGTGGCGAGGCATTGTTAAAGATGAAATCAGTGCGATAGTGAGGGAGGATATTGGCTCAGAAAATCTAGACGTAGAATCAGTCTGGGTGGAGCAAAGAAGCAACAAGGGGCAGAAAACATTAGTGGGAGATGTCTATAGGCCTCCAAATCGCAGTGATAGGGTAAGGGGATGGCATTAAACAGGAAATTAGAGATACATGTAGCAAGGGTGCTACAGTAATCATGTGTGACTTTAATTTACATATAGACTGGGCAAATCAAATTAGCATTAATACTGTGGTGGTTGAATTCCTGGAATGTGTACAAGGTGTTTTTTTAGACCAGTGTGTCGAAGAACCGACTAGGGAGCAGGCTATCCTGGATTTGATATAGTGCAACGAGAGGGGTTAATTAATAATCTTGTGGTGTGGGATCCTTTAGGGAACAGTGACCATAACATGATGGAATTCTTCATTAGGGTGGAAAGTGAAGTAGTCCAATCTGAAACTAGGGTCCCAAATCTTAAAGGAAACTGCGAAGGTGTGAGTTGGCCAAGATAGATTGAGGGACTTCATTAAAAGGCATGACTGTGGATAGACAATGGCTAATATTTAAGGAATGAATGTATGCATAGCAACAGTTACACATTCCTTTCTGGCACAAAAACACAACAGGAGAAGTGGCCCAACAATTAGCGAATGAAAGAAATGAAGGATAGTATTAGATCCAAAGAGGAGTCACACAAAGTTACTATAAAATGTAGCAAGCCTAAGGATTGGGAGCAGTTTAGAATTCAGCAAAGGAGGGCCAAAAGATTGATTAAGAGGGGAAAAGTACAAGTATGAGAGTGAACTTGCGAGGAACATAAAAGCGGACTGTAAAAGCTTCCATAAGTATGTAAAAAGATAAAGCTTAGTGAAGACAAATGTAGGTCCCCTTACAGTCTGAAACAGGAGAATTTAAAATAGAGAACAAGGAAATGGCAGAGCAACTGAACAGCTACTTTAGTTCTGTCTTCACAGAGGAAGACACAAATAACTTCCCAGAAATACCAGGGAACCAAAGGTCTAGCGAGGAGGAGGAATTGAAGGAAACTAACATTGCTAAAACAATAGAGCTGGAGAAATTAATGGGACTGAAAGCCAATAAATCCCCAGGGCCTGATAATCTACATCCCAGGGTACTAAAGGTGGCGGCCATGGACATTGTGGATGTGTTGGTTGTCATCTTCCAAAATTCTGTAGATTCTGGAACAGTCCTGGCAGATTGGAGGGTGGCAAATGTAATCCCAGTACTTAAAAAAGGAGGGAGGGAGAAAACAGTGAATTACAGACCAGTTAGCCTTACATCAGTAATAGAAAATATCAACAGGATTAGACAAAGTCAACATGGATTAATGAAAGGGAATTCATGTTTGACAAACTACTGGAGTTTCTTGAGGATGTAACTAGCAGAATAGATAAGGAACAACCAGTGGATGTGGTGTATTTGGATTTTCAGAAATCTTTTGATAAAGTCCCACATAAGAGGTTAGTGTGAAAAATTAAAGCACATGGGATTGGAGGTAATATATTGGCATGGATTGAGAATTGGTTAGCAGACAGGAAACTGAGAGTAGGAGTAAATGGGTCTTTTTTGAAGAGACAGGCGGTGACTAGTGGGGTACTGCAAGGATCAGTGCTTGGACCCCAGCTATTCACAACATATATCAATGATTTGGATAAGGGAACCAAATGTAATATTTCCAAGTTTGCTGATGACATGAAACTTGGCAGGGATGTGATTGGTGAGGAGGGTGTTAAGAGGCTTCAAGTTGATTTAGACAGGTTGAGTGAGTGGGCAAATATATAGCAGATGCAGTATAACGTGGATAAGTGTGAAGTTATCTACTTTGGTAGGAAAAACAGAATGGCAGAGTATTATTTAAAAGGTGATAGATTGGGAAATGTTGATGTATAAAGAGACCTGGGTGTCCTTGTACACCAATCACTGAAAGCAAGCATGCAGGGGCAGCAAACAGTTAAGAAGGTAAATGGTATGTTGGCCTTCATTGAGACTTAAATACAGGAGCAAGGATGTCTTACTGCAGATATACAGGGCTTTGGTGAGACCTGGAGTATTGTGTGCAGTTTTGGTCTCCTTACCTAAGAAAGGATATACTTGCCATTGAGGGAGTGCAGCGAAGGTTCCACCAGACTGATTCCTGGGATGGCAGGATTGTAGTATGAGGAGAGATTGGGTCGACTAGGCCTGTATTCAGTGGAGTTTAGAAGAATGAGAGGGGATCTCACTGAAACATAAAATTCTGACAGGGCTGGACAGACTGGATGCAGGGACAATGTTTCTTCTGGCTGGGGAGTCTAGAACAGTAAGTCTCAGGATACGGGGTAGGTCATTTAGGACTAAGATGAGGAGAAACTTCTTCACTCAGAGGGTGGTGAACCTGTGGAATTCTCCAGCACAGAGGCCGTGGAGGGCAAGTCACTGAATATATTTAAGGAGGAAATAGATTTCTGGACTCTAAAGGCATCGAGGGGTATGGGGTGAGAGTGGGGGTATGGTGTTGAGATAGAGGATCAGCCATGATTATATTGAATGGTAGAGCAGGCTCAAAAGGCTGAATGACCTACTCCTGCTCCTATTTTCTATGTTTCTAAGTGAGAATCTAACCATTGCCCCTTGACATGAAAAGGGATCATCACCACTGAATCCCCCACTATCAACAGCCAGGGGGTTACCATTGACCAGAAACTGAACTGGGCCAGCCATGTAAATGCTGCAGCTACAAAAGCAGATCCGAAGCTGGAAGTTCTGTGGAGAGTAATTTGCCTCCTGACTCCCCCAAAGCCTGTCCACCGTCTACAAGGCACAAGTCAGCAGTGTGATGGAATACTCTCCACTTGCCTGGACGACTGCAGCTCTCACAACACTCAAGAAGCTCTACACCATCCAGGACAAAGCTGTGAAAACAGAAGACATATCCCTAGATCTGCAAGCTGACTTTACTGACATTGACATTGGAGATGTTCTCCAAATTGATCTGGTACATTTTGTGCAAATACAAATGCAAATGCAGCAGCTACATGAAGAAACGATGAAAGATTTCACACTACAGAAGCTGTGGAAACCATCATTGAAGGACGTCTGATTCAATTCAGCATGTCTACGGACATGTGAAACCATTTAGGCCCAATCAGGATGAGCTAGGCATTTTTAAAGACAGGCAGGTCGTCAGACCGGAATCTTTGCGACATGATATTCTTCAACAACTTCTTCACTCACACATGGGCATAGATTGGACAAGAAAGTTCGCAAGAGAGAGAGTCTGTTGGCCGGGTATGAACAATGACACTGAAGTTGACATGTCTCGCTCTTCTTGACGCCAAGAGCAGATGCCAAGTCAGCACAAAGCACCATTGATTCCACATGAAGTTCCTACCCATCCTCGGTCCTGAATCACATCCGACCTCTTTCATGTCCATGGCACTGACTTCATTGTCATTGTCAACCACTTTACCAAATACCCCATTATTCAACAATTGCACAATTAATCCAACACAACTGTTGCGCACACTCTAAGTGCTATTTTCAGTTTATTCGATGTGCCTAGAGAGATCATTATGGATAGTGGTCCGCAATTTATTGGTAAGCCATTTCTGGATGTGTGAGAGAAGTGGGATATCGATCACAATTCTACTTTTCATTTCCCCGAGATCTAACAGCCTAGCTGAATGAATCACCCACACGGTGAAACCCCTAATTCTCAAGTGTAGACAGACCAAGCAAGATCTACACATTGCAATGTTACCTCTGACACCGACACCTTTAAGTACAACAATTCCATTACCTGCAGAGCTCATGTTTGGCAGACCAGTGAGTACCAGTTTACCCACTCTTACCCATTGTATTCTCTCAGAAACTAGAGAGCAACTTTTAAAGCTGCAAGAGATGAAGACCAACATGCATGATAAAACGCAGAGCCAGAATTGCCAAGTTTGGAGTTGAGACGTCCAATTCACATCCAGGATCCCAGAGAAGGTGCATGGCAACCAGCCGAGGTGACAAGGATTTGTTGAGAATCAAGGTCCTATTAAACCATTACACTCAAAGATGCAGCAGTGAGGCATCACCGAGGACAAATCAGATCCATTCCAGCTCCTCAACCACCGTATAGTCCAGTTGCATCGAGGACAAGATCCCAAACACAACCAGCATCAACATGCAAGAATGACAACTCCAGAGATCACTGTGAGCAGTTGAAGACACCTCCAGAAGGTGAAGACACCTCCATCAACATGCAAGAATGACAACTCGACAGGTCACAGTGAGAAATCAAACTCACCTCCAGGCAAGGTTACCATCACAAGATCTGGGTGTACCAGAAGATTACCACTACGCTTTAGATTCCTCAGTTCTGTACACTTATGTAACGATAACTAAAGTGAACATGTTTTGTCAACAGTTATACTTCTTGGGAAGAGGGGAAAGTATCTTGAAAAAGAAAGGGGGATGTTGTAATATACCTTTAAGGGATAGCAGCATGCCATCACCAGAAAGGAAGTGTGTCACGTGATCTAGTCTCAGCTTCACTTCAGTCTGTGGGCACACCAGCATGGACAGTTCCCTGACAGATGTCAAGAAGCTTCCTACCTTGGTATAAATATTCCCATGTGCCCAGTTTAAATGAATGACTCTGCAATATGTTTACTCAATCCCTTATGTGTGGTTTGTGCCTTTATACCATCATAAAAACACGATAGGGGAGAGGGGGACAGTGGCGCGAGGAGTGGGGGGGAAATGGGGGTGTGAGGAGGGGGTGCGAGGAGGGGGGGAATGGGGGTGTGAGGAGGGGGTGCGAGGAGGGGGGGAATGGGGGTGAAAGGGGGGAACAGGGGCACGAAAGGGGGATGGAGGCATAAGGGAGAGGATGAGTGCACGAGGGGAGGGACAGGGTTGCGAGGGGATGGATGGAAAAGAGAAAGAGGGAACCAAGTCATTACCAGTTTCTGCAAAAAAAAGTTCTTCATCATATCTCCCTGTATCTCTTGTCCAAAACCTGTGCCCCAATCTTCGTAGCAGAGAACGTCTACCTGATTTGAGCCCGTCGTTATCATGTACAGCTCCATTACACTTCCTCTCAATCATTTGTGCTCCGAGGAGAATAACTCCTTAGGCAGTCCCTCGGGGATGGAGGATGATTTGCTTCCACTCCGGTTGGATGGGTTCGGAGGTGGCCGATCAGTCCGATGCGTGAGCTGCAGACTCTGCCCCGTGTGGGGCAGGTGGTGCTGGAGGGGGTTGGGTAGGTGGGTTGTTTGGGGGGTGGCTGGTGCTCCCCCGCCCCCGCTCTCCGACACCTCGGCTTCACCTCTGCACCTTCCCGACCACGTCTCCCCTTGGGCTCGGTGTCTTCCTGGATGAACCCTCTCCATTTTGGTCGGTCACAGGTCAGGGCCTCCTGTGAGTGGGCGGGGATCTCTGACCTCTTCGGGGATGCTTTGAGGACATCCCAGAAACTTTTCCACCGTCCGCCCGGGAGTCTCTCGCCGCGGCCGAGTTCCGAGTCGGATTCTGGCTCCGGGAGTCCGGTGTCAGGCGCACAGACCACACGGTCCCTCCCAGTGGAGCTGGTTCCGCGTGATCAGCACCCGGATGCTGGGCAAGTCGGTTTGGGAGAGGGATGCGAGGTATCGTGCAGCCAGGAGCATATCTGTTTCAGAATTCCAGCTGCTCCAGGGGCTTGGTCATTTTCCAGCTGTTGAACGGCTTTTCCAACTTCGCTGTGGACCTGGGGTAATGCTGAGACTGAGCCGGACAGGGGTATTGAGGAAAGGAGATGAGGACGGAATCATTCATCGTTCGAGCAAAGAACCACAGAGAAGTCCACATCACCTGTGCTACGACAGGTACTGGCGACTGCTGGGCCCAACACTGTGTTACCTGATCTCCTGTATTCATCAGTCTGGTCCCCAAACAGCAGCGGCAACAGAAGCGATGCCACAAAGAAATTAACAGTGAAGGCCTCAAGGATCCCGCCAAGGTGGCCCTTCTCAGTTAGCGCCTCACAGCGTGCCCATAGTGCCTGCTCCTCTGGAAAATCCAGCACAACAGGCAGCTGTGGGGTCCTCCTTGGCCTCTCCAGCAGGAAACAGCACGGCCGGTTTGACACCAAATGACCGAGAGACACAGGGACCCAGTCCAACCCCAAGCGCAAAGCTTTCATCGGCTGGAAACTTCAGCACAGCTCCGAGAGGAAAAGCAGCACTCCTTCAGACAGCCGAAGACTGCGGTTCACCCACCGCATGAGGAACAAATGGTGAGGAGGAAGAGTGTAGGAGACCCAACAACTCTCAGACACCAACAGTTTCTTCAGTGTTGTCAAAGGCCGTCTATGGCTCAAACAGACAAGGGTCCAACCCACTGGGACCAAGCATGGAGGAGGGGGGGGGGGGTGCGAGGAGGCAATCAGTGCTCACTGGAGAGAACATTTTGAAGAACCCCTCAGACTTGACTTAAATGTCCTCAACCCCACTCCTCAAGGAGAACCACCCCAGCTTCTCCAAGCTAATCCTGTAGCGAAAATCTCTCATTCCTGGAACCATTCTGGCGAATGTCCTCTGCATCTTCTCAAGGGCCCTCACACTCTTCCAGTATGGCACTCTGTTGCATATCGCTTGCAAATCCAAATACGTCGCAGCCACTCGTGTGGTGACCAGAATACTCGCGTTGTGTCCTCTCAGAGCCTATGGCTTGAACCCACAACCCTCTGACTCAGGGACAAGAGTGCTGGGCCACAGCTTACATTTCGGAGCTGAAAGTTCCTCGCAAAACCCAAATAATAAATGAGCGTCTCTGCCTTAAGCAGAAAAACAAATTGGCTATTTGTTTTAAAAAGTTTGATGTCCAGTTTACATAGTGGCAGACGCCCCAGTCAAAGCCCGTGGGCGGAGTCTCAATAGGCCACAACTGCCCTTGAAGGGTTAAATGGAACCGTCTCATCATGGGGTCCCTGTATAAGGTCCGACAACCATTGACAATGCAGAGTTTTAGTTTGTGTTGATCACGTGACCCAGCTCTCTTTTGAGCCACTTCCTTACATGGTATTGCCAGCAAAACAGGACCCCGCAGTGCGGACTGCCCTTTGTTTGCCTGAGACCAGAAAGATCAGACAAGGTCATAGAGAACTCATTTTAATAACAGAATCTGTGTTCATTCTCTCTCTCTCTGTCTCTCGCTTTCTCACCCCTCCCCCCAGCGACTGTGTCTCAGAACAATACAGAACACAGCGATTCTCTCGCACTGGGCCACAATTTGCATCTAAAGCTGTCTGCACAGCCCTTGGGAGTGTTCTGCGATTGTCCGCAGGCTCTTAAAGGAACCCTACCACCATGAAAGTGGCACAAAACACGTCTTTTCCAGATTCCTCCAACAACCTAAGAAAAAGACACTTGCATTTATATAGCACCTTTCGCAACCTCAGCATATCCCAAAGGGCTTTACAAACAAGGAAACATTTTGGAAGTGTAGCCCCTGTTGTTGTGTAGGATACACAGCAGCCAAATTGTGCACAGCAAGCTCCCAGAGAAACTGTTATTCTAACTATAACCCCACCCACCACACTGAATCCCTCGATTAGATTCCAGTCTGTAACTCACTCCCAGTGTTTGTTATTCTATATATAAACCCCTGAACCTCCCCGATTAGATTCTAGCCTGTAACACACTCCCGGGTATCTGTTATTCTATATATAAACCACCTGAACCCCTCAATTAGATTCTAGCCTGTAACACACTCCCGGGTATCTGTTATTCTATATATAAACCACCTGAACCCCTCAATTAGATTCTAGCCTGTAACACACTCCCGGGTATCTGTTATTCTATATATAAACCACCTGAACCCCTCAATTAGATTCTAGCCTGTAACACACTCCCGGGTATCTGTTATTCTATATATAAACCACCTGAACCCCTCAATTAGATTCTAGCCTGTAACACACTCCCGGGTATCTGTTATTCTATATATAAACCCCTGAACCCCCTGATTAGATTCCAACCTATAACTCGCTCCCGGGTACTGTTATTCTATATATAAACCATTGAACCCTTCAATTAGATTCCAGTTCGTAACTCACTCCCAGGTATCTGTTATTCTATATATAAACCACCCAAACCCCTCGATTAGATTCCAGCCTGTAACTCACTCCCAGGTATCTGTTATTCTATATATAAACCACCCAAACCCCTTGATTAGATTCCAGCCTGTAACTAACTCCTGGGTATCTGTTATTCTATTTATAAACCCCTGAACCCCTCGATTAGATTTCAGTCCGTAATTCACTCCCGGGTATCTGTTATTCTGTATATAAACCCCTCAATTAGATTCCAGTCTGTAACTCACTCCCGGTACCTGTTATTCTATATATAAACCACCCTGAACCCCTCGATTAGATTCCAGTCTGTAACTCACTCCCGGTACCTGTTATTCTATATATAAACCACCCAAACCCCCAATTAGATTCCAGACTGTAACTCACTCCTGGATTCTATTATTCCATATAGAAACCACCTGAACCCCTCAATTAGATTCCAGCCTATAGCTCATTTCAGGGTACCTGTGCACAAGCTGTTCTGATAGAAGTTTCTAGAAAGACAGACCCATGACAACAAGTGGTTACCATGGAGATTGACTCTTATGACTGAGCCAGACACGCTAATCAATAATCAATGTGAAACTTTCAGATCAAAACACTTTCCCAGCTGTTTACAATCAGCAAACACACAGTGACTGACAACACAATCTCTATTACATCACCCTTCATCAGCGCAACCAGTCTTCCTGTGGAAGTCTCTGTCAGCCTTACTCCTGAATAACTGATCAAACTAGATTTTGTTCCCATTCTTTGTCGAATTGACCCCTCACAAAATGCACATAACTTTTCTCAACATTGGCGGAGCCTCCTTATCATCATAAATTTTGAGTCAATGATCACCTTCGTGGGCTTTAAGTTAGAACTCCAGAACCAGAACCAGAACCAGACCACAGCCCCCAAAGCCCCAACATCCAGGTCCCAAACCGGCTCCAAATCCCAGGTCCCAAACCGGCTCCAAATCCCAGGCCCCAAACCGGCCCCAACTCCCAGGCCCCAAACCGGCCCCAACTCCCAGGCCCCAAACCGGCCCCAACTCCCAGGCCCCAAACCGGCCCCAACTCCCAGGCCCCAAACCGGCCCCAACTCCCAGGCCCCAAACCGGCCCCAACTCCCAGGCCCCAAACCGGCCCCAACTCCCAGGCCCCAAACCGGCCCCAACTCCCAGGCCCCAAACCGGCCCCAACTCCCAGGCCCCAAACCGGCCCCAACTCCCAGGCCCCAAACCGGCCCCAACTCCCAGGCCCCAAACCGGCCCCAACTCCCAGGCCCCAAACCGGCCCCAACTCCCAGGCCCCAAACCGGCCCCAACTCCCAGGCCCCAAACCGGCCCCAACTCCCAGGCCCCAAACCGGCCCCAACTCCCAGGCCCCAAACCGGCCCCAACTCCCAGGCCCCAAACCGGCCCCAACTCCCAGGCCCCAAACCGGCCCCAACTCCCAGGCCCCAAACCGGCCCCAACTCCCAGGCCCCAAACCGGCCCCAACTCCCAGGCCCCAAACCGGCCCCAACTCCCAGGCCCCAAACCGGCCCCAACTCCCAGGCCCCAAACCGGCCCCAACTCCCAGGCCCCAAACCGGCCCCAACTCCCAGGCCCCAAACCGGCCCCAACTCCCAGGCCCCAAACCGGCCCCAACTCCCAGGCCCCAAACCGGCCCCAACTCCCAGGCCCCAAACCGGCCCCAACTCCCAGGCCCCAAACCGGCCCCAACTCCCAGGCCCCAAACCGGCCCCAACTCCCAGGCCCCAAACCGGCCCCAACTCCCAGGCCCCAAACCGGCCCCAACTCCCAGGCCCCAAACCGGCCCCAACTCCCAGGCCCCAAACCGGCCCCAACTCCCAGGCCCCAAACCGGCCCCAACTCCCAGGCCCCAAACCGGCCCCAACTCCCAGGCCCCAAACCGGCCCCAACTCCCAGGCCCCAAACCGGCCCCAACTCCCAGGCCCCAAACCGGCCCCAACTCCCAGGCCCCAAACCGGCCCCAACTCCCAGGCCCCAAACCGGCCCCAACTCCCAGGCCCCAAACCGGCCCCAACTCCCAGGCCCCAAACCGGCCCCAACTCCCAGGCCCCAAACCGGCCCCAACTCCCAGGCCCCAAACCGGCCCCAACTCCCAGGCCCCAAACCGGCCCCAACTCCCAGGCCCCAAACCGGCCCCAACTCCCAGGCCCCAAACCGGCTCCAAATCCCAGGCCCCAAACCGGCTCCAAATCCCAGGCCCCAAACCGGCTCCAAATCCCAGGCCCCAAACCGGCTCCAAATCCCAGGCCCCAAACCGGCTCCAAATCCCAGGCCCCAAACCGGCTCCAAATCCCAGGCCCCAAACCGGCTCCAAATCCCAGGCCCCAAACCGGCTCCAAATCCCAGGCCCCAAACCGGCTCCAAATCCCAGGCCCCAAACCGGCTCCAAATCCCAGGCCCCAAACCGGCTCCAAATCCCAGGCCCCAAACCGGCTCCAAATCCCAGGCCCCAAACCGGCTCCAAATCCCAGGCCCCAAACCGGCTCCAATTCCCAGGCATGCACAGACATACACACAATCACCCCCAGGTGATCTGTAAAGACCTGGACTGGGATTATTTGGGAGGGGGTTACTCAGGTGGTCTAAATGTGGAGACCAAATTAGAGCCTCATTTCAGGTTCGGATATATTTTCCTTCACCACCATTGCCACAATGGAACAACAGTTCATTAACCAATGCCATCTCCTACCTTCTGTAGGCTGGTTGGGTTCAGTTGGGTTTTGTCGATGATTTTTATTGCTACCTGGAGCAAAACAGAAAAAAGTAAAGGTTAGACAAGTCTGGCGCATCTCTTTCTCCGAGGGAGACTAAATGAATCAATGGAACGGCCGGTCACAGTACCAAGGAGCTCAGGGATTGGCAGGGAATGGCTGGTCACAGTACCAAGGAGCTCCGGGATTGGCAGGGAATGGCTGGTCACAGTACCAAGGAGCTGCGGGATTGGCAGGGAATGGTGGGTCACAGTTCTGGGATTGGCAGATGGATGAGGTCACTCGACAGGGTAAGCATCTGTCCCAATGGAAAACCATTTCTCTGAATAGTAGGTATCTGAACCACTCAGGGGGCAGAATTTAATGCCCTTCCCCATGGCGAGTTTGGTGGCGGTGGTGGGGGGGGGTGTGGGGGGTGGGGGGGGCAGCATTTAATCAAGTGCCCAGAGGGAAACATTCGGAAATGCCTGATACTGGACTGAACTGGTCCTTAAAACGGAACTCCAGTTCAACCAGGCATTTCCAAGTTTTCCTGGCTTTTTTTCTTCTGGGCGGAAGGATGGTGGGTGGAGACCCCCATCACCTTCCCACCTTCACCCTGATTAAGGCCGTGGTGGGAAGGCCTGTGAATGGCCTTCCTCCCCCGCTTCTAATTGACAACGAATGCCTATTTAAGGGCCTCGTCCTGCTGTGGTTTGGTATTAACCCAGTGGCTTGGCGGGGGGCGGGGGGGGCGGGGGGGGGGGGGGGGGGGGGGGGGGGGGGGTGGTA
>JANJGN010000031.1:16561920-16614420 GCA_026770705.1 Isurus oxyrinchus | reverse complement strand
GAGCGAGAGAGACAAGGAGAGAGAGCGAGAGAGACAAGGAGAGAGAGAGAGCGAGAGAGAGACAAGGAGATAGAGAGGGAGAGACTAGGAGAGAGAGAGAGAGAGAGAGCGAGAGAGACAAGGAGAGATAGAGAGAGAGAGACAAGGAGAGAGAGAGAGAGAGAGAGACAAGGAGATAGAGAGCGAGAAAGAAAGAGGGGGAGAGGGGGAGAGGGAGCGGGAGAGACGGGCAGAGAGAGGGAGGGAGGCAGGGGGAGAAAGAGAGACAGCCCCGATTGCCTCCCAGTCCATCCACCCCAGGAGCAGTCCGCGATCGAGCCCCGGGTGCCCTCACCTCCCGGCTGGTCAGGATGTGCCGCGCCAGTTTGACTTTGGCGAAGTTTCCTTTGCCGATGGTTCTGAGCAGCCGGTAATTCCCAATGTGAGGCTGTTCGTCGGTGCAGGAGGCGATGGAATTCCGGCAGCGTGCTCCCAGAGACCGACTGGACCAGGTGGAGCCTCTCTCCGAGCGGTTCTCCATGTGGGACGAGTGCTGAGGAGACAGTGAGGTGGGGGAGACAATCAGTGGCCGGTTCGATTCTTAACCACCGACGGTGCCTGACCCGCGAGGAAGGACATCGCCAGCTCAAACAACAACTTGCATTTATGTAGCGCCTTTAATAAACTACAACCTCCCAACGGACTTCACAGTAGCGTTATCAAGCAAAGTTTGACACCGAGCCACGTAGGCAGATAGTAGGATAAGTGATCAAAAGCTTGGTCAAGGAGGCAGGCTTTAAGAGGTAGGCCACATCCTGTGAATGAATATATTAAAAAAAAAGCAGAGTTTTAAAAGGAGAAAACAAAAAGAGAGGTGGAGCGGGCTAGGGAGGGAGTCCCAGGGTGTGAGGCCTAGACAGCTAAAAACACCGTTGCCAACGGTGGACCGATTAAAGCCGGGGAGACGCACAAGGCCAGAATCTGAGGCGTGGGGAGATCTCAGAGGGTTGTGGGGCCGGAGGATACGGGTAGGCCTATCAGAGACCAACAAGTCATAGATCCTCCCTTCATCAGATCATCCAGCTGTTTCTTAAAAACCCGCTTCTTTCGACGGGCCTGCCTCTAATCCAACATCAGCTGTGACTCACAGGTTACCAGGTTTCAAGCCTCACTGTACAAGCTTGAGCACAAAATCCAGGCCGGCACTCCCAGCACAATTACCGAGGGAGTGCCTGCCTCACAGGCAAGGCCTTAATCTCTTCCGCCAATTCGGGGCGGACATCATCTGTTTCCAAGGAGAGGGGACGGAGTTCTCCCCATTGTCCTGGCCAATATTCGTTTCCCAATCAACGTCACACACAAAAAAAAAAAACAGATAATCACGGTCACTTTCACATTGCTGTCTGTGGGATCTTGCTGTGCACTAACTGGCTGCCATGTTCCCCCGAAATTACAACAGTGGCTCCCGCTTGACAAAGCGCTTCATTGGCTGCAATGCCCTTTGAGACATCCTGGGGTTCTGAAAGGTGCTATATAAATGCAGCTCTTTCTTCAAGCATTGATAAATCACTATCTTTAAATGGGTGATTATCCAGCTGCTTTCTCCCCCCTCTCCTTCCTTCCCTGTATATCCCCCTTGGCATTCGCAGGACCATCGTCCACAGCCTAATCCCAGGCCCTCCTGTGAATGATGGTCCAGCTCTAACTCTCCCCTAACTGGCTGAGGCCCAGCCACATCCAGTGATGAACCCCTCAACACAGCAGAAGTCTGCAAGCTGCACTGAGCTCAGCCCCTGATCCCCTCCATGACAGTCACACGTCAAAGTACAAAGACCACCTTAAGCGGCCCATGTTGCACACAAGGGCCGCAGTATTGGGCCTTTCCATCACACTCCTGGCTGGTCTTCCACATTTTACCCTCCATTAACCTGGGGCCACTCAAAACTCTGCTGCCCGTGTCTTGCAGCAAGTCCTGTTCCCCTTTCACCCCTCGCTGTCCTACATTAGCTCCCAGTCAAGCCACATCTTGACTGAGAACTCCCACCATTGTTTTCACATCCCTCCATGACCTCGGCCCTCCCTATCTCTGTAACCTCCTCCAAGCCCTGCAACCCTCCCTATCTCTCTAACCTCCTCCAGCCCCCACAACCCTCCCTATCTCTGTAATCTCCTCCAAGCCCTGCAACACTCCCTATCTCTCTAACCTCCTCCAAGCCCTACACCGCTCCCAATCTCTGTAACCTCCTCCAACCCCTACACCCCTCCCTATCTCTGTAACCTCCTCCAGCCCCTACAACCCTCCCTATCTCTGTAACCTCCTCCAGCCCCTACAACCCTCCCTATCTCTGTAACCTCCTCCAGCCCCTACAACCCTCCCTATCACTGTAACCTCCTCCAGCCCCTACACCCCTCCCTATCTCTGTAACCTCCTCCAGTCCCTACAACCCTCCCTATCTCTGTAACCTCCTCCAGCCCCTACAACCCTCCCTATCTCTGTAACCTCCTCCAGCCCCTACACCCCTCCCTATCTCTGTAACCTCCTCCAGCCCCTACAACCCTCCCTATCTCTGTAACCTCCTCCAGCCCCTACACCCCTCCTATCTCTGTAACCTCCTCCAGCCCCTACAACCCTCCCTATCTCTGTAACCTCCTCCAGCCCCTACAACCCTCCCTATCTCTGTAACCTCCTCCAGCCCCTACAACCCTCCCTATCTCTGTAGCCCCCTCCAAGCCCTACAACCCTCCCTATCTCTCTAACGTCCTCCAACCCCTACATCTCTCCCTATCTCTGTAACCTCCTCCAGCCCCTACATCCTTCCCTATCTCTGTACCCTCCTCCAGCCCCTACAACCCTCCCTATCTCTGTAACCTCCTCCAGCCCCCATAACCCTCCGAGATATTTGCACTCCTCTAATTTTGGTCTAGGCAGATCATCCCCCGATTTTAATCGCTCCACCAGGATCGTCTGGTTTATTTTTGCTTTGCTGTTTGTGGGAGCTTGCTGTGCACAAACTGGGTGCCGCATTTCCTATATGTAAGGTTGCCAACCCTCCAGGACTGGCCTGCAGTCTCCAGGAATTGAAGATCAATCTCCAAGTCTCTGCTGTGGGCAACCCTGGAGAAAAATCACAGGGACATTAAAAAAGATTTGTTGGTCATTTTCTTTCAAAGTTTCTCTTTACCAGATAAAAAAATATTGAAAACGGTTGGGTGGGGGGGTGGGGACGACTGTTTGGCTGACAGTCAAACATCATCTAATTGGGTAATGAGTCTTTTTGCTTTCCGATTGGCGTAGGAAGGCCGTACGTCACAAGGATGAACATGTTGGCCGACTAATGGCTGGAGTGTGGGGGGCGAATCACGTGATGGAACCTCCAGGAACACATTTAATCACAGTTGGCAACCCTAACTACGTTACAATAGGGACTACGTGTCAACAAAGGGCACCGTTGGCTGTACAGCACTTCGGTACGCCCTGGGGTTGTGAAAGGTGCTATACAAGTGCAAGTTCTCTCTTTTATCTAAATCTGGAACCTCGAACGTTTCATTACTCTGATCAGGTCACCTCCACATCATTAGTATTCAAGGGAGTTCAGGCTGGGTTAACGTAGCCTGTCCTCATCATTTAACCTTGAAACATAATCGAAAGCCATGGGATCGTAAACCAACCGCAAAGCTTCAAACACCGAGGTTGTAGTGGAAACATTAATTGGGTCCCCATTAAACACGAACCCAGCTACACCCTTGCTCTGCACTTGCCCCTGCGGCTGTCAGTGTCTGGGGCTCTGGTTCAGACCGATCCAAAGCCCCATAGCCCCATTCCACACACCACACCCCCCCCCACCCCACCCCTCAACCCCCTTTCCCTCGGACCGACTCAGAGTTCCACAAAACACCCCTCGTTTCACCGCAAAGCTTGACCTGGCTCAGCAATCTCATTCCCCCAGCGCTGCCTCTGTGTCCAATCGCTACCTGCGATAAGGGGCTCTTTTTCAGAAACCAGAGATTAGCAACACGGCAAAGGGTAACGTGGGGGTGGGGGGGGGTTTTCCCTGTGTTGCTCCGGATGGATCTCTGTATGAATCATTAACCGGCTGGTCCCTGGGCTGACGCTTGCACAGACCGGGCTGTTTACAGAATCCCTGACAAGGTGGCAAGCACCTTTTTGACAAACTCACAATGCGAGCGTTTATCTGCCCCGTCTCCGTCTTCAGAACCTTACTTTGCTTTTTTTTTTTTTTGCAGCTTTGCTCTTTCCTGCTCCCCTTCCCCTACTCTTCCCCCAGCTTCGTCGGTCACTCGTCTGTTTAAGGTGAGGGTGGGAGCCCAAGAAAGCATAGACCAGTTAGACCGATATCTGTGGCAGGAAATTGCTCATATCTATGATTAAGGGCAGTGTGACTAGGCACCTTGAACAATATTTTCACTGATAAGGGAGAGCCAGTGGGGAGCTGTAAAGGGTAGGCCGTGCTAGCTGAACCTGAGTGAATGGTTTTTTTTGCGTGTGAAGAGGTGACTAAAATAGGGGGGCAGCAGAATGCCTATGGTTAAAAGCAAAAGCAAAACACTGCGGGTGCTGGAAACCTGACATTAAAACAGAAAATGCTGGCCAAACTCAGCAGGTCTGGCAGCATCTGTGCGGAGAGAAACCGAGTCTAATGTTTTGAGCCCGGGATGACTCTTCTTCGGAGCTGGAAGAGAGGTAGAAACGTGAGGGATTTTATCCCGGTTAAGAGGGGCTGGAGCGAGACAGAAGGTCAGGGGATAGTGAGAGCTCAGGAGAGATTTGACAAAGATGTCATGGACACCAGACAAAGGGAGAGGTAATGATAGCGTTAAAGACTAAGGCTGGTGCTAATAGTGGCATAAAAGTTATTAAAATGGACTTCCAGAAGGCATTTGATAAAACTCCTCATTAAGAGATAAAAACAAAAAAACTGCGGATGCTGGAAATCCAAAACAAAAACAGAATTACCTGGAAAAACTCAGCAGGTCTGGCAGCATCGGCGGAGAAGAAAAGAGTTGACGTTTCGAGTCCTCATGACCCTTCGACAGAACTTGAGTGATCTCATTAAGAGGCTCCTTATAGGAGGTTAGTGGAGAACTTGATTTTAAGGCCTGAGGCAAGGCCTGGACTTGCTTCGTGCACCTCTCCTGTATTGGGCCAGGCCTCCACACCGCTGAGTTTGTTGGAGTTGAAAACTTGAGGGTGCTGAGTTACCAGTGGATAACTCTGCATGGATTTCCCCCTCTTGGGGTCTCCACCTGTCGTGCCCACTTTGGGTTACATTTCCTTCCCTTTCTCCTTGGGAAAGGGATCCCCACCCCCCAACTTGTCCCATGTCTCCTGGGACTCTACTGCCCCCAGGTGGCTGTTCAGCTTCTGCTGTATTCCCATGTGGCTCTTCAACTAAGTGGGGCATCTCCCCTCACTGTCTTTTTGCCTGCTCGGGAGCTTCCCCAGTCCCCATTGCAATCTCAAAGAATAAGTGTTTGCCAACCCAATTTCTGGGTCACTGCCTTCTGCATTTTTAAAAACTTCACGTGTCCTTCCTTGACCTCTTTCAGCTCTACTGGCCTGGCTTCCGTTACCTACGGTCAAAGGTCATGAAACTGATGACAAATTATCGGCTGAGCAGAAGGAGACTGGCAGGGGTAGTGTGTGGGTACTCTAATGGGCAGGATGCGAGATGAGTGGCGCCCTCATGGGTTCCTGTGTAGGGATCTCAATTATCCACTGTATCTATTAAAAACGCAGACAATGGTGCAGAAAACCACCTGTTAGGAGATGGTGGCATAGTGGTTATGTCACTAGACTAGTAATCCAGAGGCCCAGGCTAATGCCTGGGGTCATGGGTTCAAATCCATAGAACCATAGAACAGTACAGCACAGAAAACAGGCCATTCGGCCCTTCTAGTCTGTGCTGAAATATTATTCCGCTAGTCCCATTGACCTGCACCTAGTCCATAACCCTCCACACCTCTCCCATCCATGTATCTATCCAATTTATTCTTTAAATTTAAGAGTGAGCCTGCATTTACCACGTCAGATGGCAGCTCGTTCCACACTCTCACCACTCTCTGAGTGAAGAAGTTCCCCCTAATGTTCCCCCTAAACCTTTCCCCTTTCACCCTAAAGCCATGTCCTCTCGTGTTTATCTCTCCTAATCTAAGTGGAAAGAGCCTACTCGCATTTACTCTGTCTACACCCCTCATAATTTTGTAAACTTCTATCAAATCTCCCCTCATTCTTCTATGCTCCAAGGAATAAAGTCCTAACCTGTTTAACCTTTCCCTGTAACTCAACACCTTAAGACCCGGCAACATCCTAGTAAATCTTCTCTGCACGCTCTCAATCTTACTGATATCCTTCCTGTAGTTAGGCGAGCAGAACTTCACACAATACTCCAAAGTTGGCCTCACCGATGTCTTATCCAACCTCACCATAACATTCCAACTCCTATACTCAATACTTTTGATTTATGAAGGCCAGTCTGCCAAAAGCTTTCTTTACAACCCTGTCTAACTGGAGGAATTTAAATTCAATTAATAAAACCTGGAGTGTCATGGTGACCATGAAACTATCCTCGATTGTTGTAAAAACCCATCGGGTTCACTAATGTCCTTCAGAGGAGGAAATCTGCCGTCCTCCTTATCCGGTCTGGCCTACATGTGACTCCAGACCCACAGCAGCATGGTCGACTCTTAAACGCCCTCTGAAATGGCCGAGCAGTTAGGGATGGGCAACGAAAGCTGGCCTTGCCAGTGGTGCCCACATCCCATGAAAAGAATAAAATAAATCCCAAATTTGCCAAGGACACGAACGTAGTTAGGAAGTTTAATGTTACAAACAGGTAGGTGACACGAGCAAGCCAAACCGCGGCAATTGGAAATTAAATTGAAACTGAAATGACATCCCCATTATCCATCGTCCGTGTGCCCGCTGAACTAGGGGTCACTGCATAAGAATAAGGGGTCGCCCATTTAAAACAGAGATGAGGCGAAATATTTTCTCCGAGGGTTGCGAGTCTTTGGAACTCTCTTCCTGAAAAGGTGGCGGAGGTAGAGTTGCTGTGAATATTTTTAAAGCTGAGGTGATAAGATTCTTGGCCAGCGAGGGGGTGATGGGTTAGTGGGGGTTAGGCGGGACGCAGATTTCAGGTTCCTATCAGATCGGCTGCGATCTTGTTAAATGGCAGAGCAGGCTTGAGGGGCTGAATGGCCTCCTCCTGCTCCTTGTTCATATGCTGACCCATGGCACCAGGTGAACTGCTCCCTCAGAGGCCTAGTGCAGACACGACAAGCCGAGTGTGATCCACAACGTCACAGTCGCTTAGAAAATCGCCTGTCCAAAGGCATCTTGCAGGTGGCGATGTTCCTGTGCACCAGGTGCCCTTGTACCTTCTACATAAGAAACTTGCGTTGATATTGCGATTTTAACACCGTGAAAAAAGTCACAAGATGCTTCACAGGAGCATCACAGCAAAACCTAGAGGACGCAGACAGAAGATAATTGGCAAAAGAACCAGAGGGGGAAGATGAGGGAAACTGAAAACGAAAACTCAAGAGATTGTTGTGATCTGGAAGGCGCTGCCTGAAAGGGCGGTGGAAGCAGGTTCAATAGGAACTTTCAAAAAGGGGGGAATTGGATAAATGCTTTAAAAAGTGAGGGAAAGAAATAGCAGGAGCTCCAGGGAAAGAGCTTGGGGGGGGGGGGGAGGCGGGCAAGTGGGGCTAATTGGCTAGCTCGTCCGCAGAGCCAGCACACCCACAATGGGCCGAATGGCCTCCTTCTGTGCTGTATTATTGTAACATGTCGCTTCACAACGAGAGTGGTAAAGCTGCCTTGGCACATTCTAGATCACAACAACTTGGTGCGTAAAAAACAAACTCCTATCTCCCCCCTCTGGATCTTTGGCCAACTACCTTACATCGGCGCTCTTTGGTTTTGGTATAATCTTATCATGCGAAAGGTGCCATATAAATGCAAGCTGACAGGGGCAAACTGGAGCAGCTGGTGGATGTAGCGTTCACCGATCAGGCACTTTAAGAGATGCAAATACATTTTTAAGAAGTTACGGAGCCAATGATATCCCACTCACCTACTCGCCTCGGTGCCAGGGTCCAACTCCTGGGGAATGCGCTTGGACTGAAATCAGGATCTACTAACCAGTCCCACCGTCCACAAGGGCACAGCTATTGATCACACGAGCTGCGAGGCCTGATAGCATTAACAATTCGCTGCTTGCACAGAGATTGATGAGTGAGAGGAGCTTCCAAAATGTAATTAGGGAGCCGGAGCACAGGCAGCGGCTCAGACAAAGGCGCACCCTCCCACCCCGGCTCTCTCTCTCTCTCTCTCTCATTCAGAATGCTACAAGGCATCACACTGAGTGAGGACTTGCCTCCCTGCCTGTTCACTAGGACATGGTCAACCTGCAGACAACCACTGCTCTCGCTCAAAAAATGACTCAAGTCTCTGTGGACTCTGCTGCTCTAACGCATCCTAAATCCGCGTCATCCATCGCCTCTGTGCTCCACCGAGCCGGGTCACTAGGGTGAATTCCTCCTTCAGGGGCCCAGCACAGACGTGACAGGCTGAATGGCCCCCTTCTGTGCTACAACTGTTCAGTTCAACGATTGGCTGCCGGGGCGCTGACAACTCAACTGTAAAATCCCCAAATCCATGCGGCCTCTACCCTCATTGTCTACGTAACCTCCTCCCATCCTACAACCCTCCGAAATCCCTGCACTCCTCGAATTCCAGCCTCTTCAGTGTCCAAGCCAACGTTCTTGCCCTGACCAAGGTCATACAACAGATTCATTAGTCGTTTCTCTCATGGTTTTTATTATTTATCTCATTAACTGGTTATTTATCTCATGGTTTTTGGTGGGACCTTATGGCGCGCCTTCATAACGTCATTCCCAATACAGCCGGTGAAGTACTTTTGAAATGTGCTCACTGTAAACACGGCAGCCAATTTGCGCACAGCAAGCTCCCACAACCACCAATATAACTACACCCAGAGAGCCTGTTTCATTTAGGTGGTGATTGGGGGATAAATATTGACCAGGGCACTGAGGAGAACTCCCCTGGTCTTCTTCGAATGGTGGCCGTGGAACCTTTTATATCCGCCGGTGGGGAAGGGAGGGGTGGCGAACAGGACCTCAGTTTCCTGTCCCTTCCAAAGGCAGCACCTCTGGCAGTGCAGCATTCCACTGGGAGTGTCAGCCTAGATTCCTGTGCTCCAAGTTTCTGGAGTGGGACTCGAGCACATGATCTCCAGACTTAAGAGGCGGAAGCGTCATCCACTGAACTTTGGTTGACACCCTGAGCTGTTTATTCAACTACGAGACAACAGTGAACCCGCTATGAAAATAGTTTTATCAGCTCAATTTGAAGAGGTATTGGGTTATCCTGCGGATATGAAGAGGCACTTTATGAACAGAAATTCTTTTCCCTTGTTAGCAAAATGTAGAAAATGCTTCTAGGGGAGCAATTTCATGGGTGAGCTTCATGGCCTTTCCCCGGGGCCTACTCCTCCCACGCTCAGCCCAGACCAGACAGACTACTGGCTGAGTACCTCCAGGGCCCAGCCAGACAGGACCCAAACCTTCACATCTGGCTCTGCGCAAAAAAAGTGCACTCAATAAAATCAATGAACGCGTTTAGCCTGAAGATCGATAGGGACAGGAGGCTCTTAACAGGGCCTGCATCGCCATGGCAACCAGCCCAGTTGGACATTTTACCCCACTTACCGAGAGCAACGTGACAGGTGACACAAGGCAAGACCCAATCACATTGCAAATCTCAAGCAGTTCACTCTTTCCAAAGGTTTAATTTTGAGAAGCTTATTTCTGGCGAATGTACAGTCCTGACACATTTAGTGGGGGATGTCGGTGTTGTTATGTGGCCCTGGGCTTATGTAGTTGAAGGTCATTCCAGGGGGCAGTCCCTCTCCCCATCCCCCTCCACCCGCCGCCACCCCCCACAACCACCGTGCACATTAAAGGGGTGCTGCCCCTTTTTAGCACACCCTCCCTCAACCATTCTCACATGCTCAGCTGGGTGTCGGTCACTCGAAGGCCAAGGCTGCTGGAAGGCAAAGCAGCTTCTCTCGAAGGAAGGAGGGCGAGAAACGATGTGAACGTCAGAGGGTGGAACAAAGCCAAGTGCTGCCAGAATGCACGTGGTTCACAATGGCAGTACCGTGCAGTGTGGTGCTCCATCGCTCCTCCCCATCTCTGTAGCCTCCTCCAGCACAACAGCCCTTCGAGATCCCCGCGCTGCTCCAATTCTGCCCTCGTGCGCATCCCCGATTTCCAAGCCCCTGCCATTGGTGGCCGTGCCTTCAGCTTGAGCCCTAAGCTCTGGGGTTCCCTCCCTACAGTTCTCCACCTCTCTCCTTTTAAGTTGAGCTTAAAAACCGACCCCTTTGACCAAGCTTTTGGATATCTCCTTACACGGCTCAACGTCAAACTTTGTTGGATAGTGCTCCTAGCCTTAGGGGTGTTTTTCTACATCAAGGGTGCTATATAAATGCAAACTGGTGTTTGCTTCACCCCAGTGGCCGGTTAATATTTACCCCTCAGACCAACATCATCATCGTTACTGGGATCTTGCTGTGCTTGGATTGGACGTCCCATGGCCCTGAAAGGCGCTATAAAAATTCAAGTTCCTTCTACTGCTCTTTGGAGATTGGTCAAATTTTGTTGTATCCTGTGTAGTGGCCCTGGAGGTTTTGTTGCGTAAAAGTTGTTATGATGGGAGTGTCGCTGCCTCGATTAGAGAAGGCAGTTTGTGTGTAATCACTTTATTGTTCTGCTTATGGGGAACAATGTCTGAAGTCTTTTCCTTCCAGAGGCGGAGGTAAAGTTGAACACCTGCACTTCCCCAGACCATCCAAGGCCAAAGCAGAACAAGATCCCATAACCTTGCAGCGAACCTAACCCAACTTCAAAGAAAACCCAAACTAATCAGGGCAAGGCTGACTATCCATTCGCTGGTGCGTGTGTGTTTTAGAAATGTTGAGAAATTACGTTAGATCCGCTCGCAAGAAGCTGCCATCAGCCCACAAAGTCAACCACATAATTGAGCAACACCACAGAAAAATTTCAGTGCCGGTCCGATGCTAGAGCCCTTTGTCCCAGCGGCTAGTTGATTGAATCAAACTACTCATAAAAGGCAAAATACAGACCATACTCGATCAGCTTGCAAAACCCCCAACAAAGCGTCTACTGTTAGATGTGATCCTGCGATTGGGCAGCACTTACTGAACAATCCTGAGTGCGCTAATAGCCACACTAACAACCAACTTAAGATAATCAGTCGAGTTCATAATGTGGCTCATTTACACTTGCTAGAAGTCACATACATTCATACACAGGGATCCATTCTCTGCAAACAAAAGGAATATGTCCAAGCCTTGCACCTTTTTTGAATTACCCAGGAGCCTGGGGGAACCTATAGTTCCCCGTTACTTTCTCCACAGCAACATCTCAGCCAATCAGAGTTGGCTTGCCAGCCAATCAGCAACCTTTCCTCCTGCTGCATAAATTGCTGGGATTATTTGAAATTTGGTATTCTTGCATTTGTCCTGATGAGTGCAAGAGGGAAAAGCTTTGGCAATGAGTCTCTCTTTCCAGCTAGATGCAAGTTCTGTGCTATCGAGCGACTGTTTTGACAAACCTTTTAGGAGGGAGGCCGAGGCCTTGGCGCGGGTGCAGAGGAGACTTACCAGAATATTACCAGGGGTGGGGGACTTCAGTGATGTGGAGAGTCTGGAGAAGCTAGGGTTGTTCTCCTTAGAGCAGAGAAGGTTAAGAGGAGGTTTAACAGGTGACTAAAATTATAGGGAGTTTCAGTAGAGTAAATAGGGAGCCTATCAATATTGGAATATAAGCCTATCAATATTGGAACTGTCACTAGCCAGAGAGCAAAGAGTTAAGATAATTTGCAAAGGAACCAGAGGAATTTGATTTTAATGCAGAGAGTTGTTGTGGAACAGGGCTGCCTGGACTGGCAGAGGAAGCAGATTGAATAGTAACTTGCAAAAGGGAATTGGATAAACACTTCAGGGGGAGAAATTTGCAGGGTTACAGGGAGGGTGCTTAATTGGATAGCTGTTTCAGAGAGCTGAACGCTGCCCCCAGCCCATCTGCACCCCCCCACCCCCCCCCCACTCCGCAACCCACTGAACACGATCTGTAATTCTAAAACAACCATCAAGACTCAGAGCAGCGGGATGGAAAAGGAACCACTGTTACCTGGTCCAGAGCCGATTTTGTTCTGTGGGAACGTGAACTATTGTGAATGGCGCAGGTACGTGGAGGAGGAACAGCAGAGGCTCGGTGACGGTGGGGGGGGGGGGCGGTTGCGGAGAGAGGAATGGTGGGGGCTCAGCGAGGGGGGCAGGAACGGCGGGGGACTAGGCGAGAGGGGGTGAGGGGAGGAATGGTGGGGGCTTGGCGAGGGGGGGAGGGGAGGGAGGAATGGTGGGGGCTTGGCGAGGGGGGGAGGGGAGGAATGGTGGGGGCTTGGCGAGGGGGGGAGGGGAGGGGAGGAATGGTGGGGGCTTGGCGAGGGGGGGGTGAGGGGAGTAACGGCGGGGGTTTGGCAAGGGGGGGAGGGGAGGAATGGTGGGGGCTTGGCGAGGGGGGGAGGGGAGGGGAGGAATGGTGGGGGCTTGGCGAGGGGGGAGGAACTGTGGGGGTTAGGTGAGGGGGGGGAGGAACGGTGGGGGCTTGGCGAGAGGGGGGGAGGAATGGTGGGGGCTTGGCGAGAGGGGGGGAGGAATGGTGGGGGCTTGGCGAGAGGGGGGGAGGAATGGTGGGGGGAGGGGAGGGGGGAGGGGAGGAATGGTGGGGGCTAGGGGGGAGGGGAGGGGAGGAATGGCAGGGGCTAGGCGAGAGCAGGGGAGGGTTGGGGGGGGGCAATGGCTGGGGTAGGGGAGGAATTATGGAGGGGGGGAGACAGGAGGAACGAAGGGGGGGGAGGGGAAAAAGTGAATGTTCATGTAACCATTACAGAGAGCTCAAAATGAAGGTCAAACAGTCAAAAACAGGTCAGGCAGAATGATAAGCAGAACAATAAAGTGATTACACACAAACTGCCTTCTCTAATCGAGGCAGCAACACTCCCATCATAACAACTTTTACATAACCTCCCTAAGGCAACCAAACCCCCGGGGCCATTACACAGGATACAACAAAATCTGACCTTGAGCCACACGAGGATATATTAGACAGGGGGCCAAAAGCTGGGGCTAAAAAGGTTGGTTTTAATGAATGTCCTAAAAAAAACAGAGAGGAGATATGGGGAGAGAGGTTTAGGGAGGGAATAGGGAATTCCGGAGCTTGGGGCCCAGCAGTTGAAGGCCCGGCCGCCAACGGTGGAGCGATTAATATCGGGAACGCTCAAGAGGCCGGAATTAGGAGGAGCGCAGAGATTTCGTTTTGGGGCTGGAGAATATTACAGAGATTGAGCTGGTGGGGTGGGGTGGGGGGTGGGGAGAGAGAGGTTAGGGTGGGTGGGGGTGGCCGGAGCGGATACGGTTAAGGCCATGGAGGGATTTGGAAAAACGAATGAAAATTTGAACATCGAGTTGTTGCTTGACTGCAGCCAGCGAAGGCCAGCTCGCACAGGAGGAGGGGGGGGGGGGGGTCATGGGTGAAAGGGATTTGGCCTGAGCCAGGACGCGGGCAGCGGAGTTTTGGATGACCTCCAGTTTACATGGGGGGGGGGGGGGTAGAACGTAGGAGCGCGTGGAAAGGTCAAAGTTGAAGATAACAAGAGGTATGGATGAGGGCTTCAGCAGCGGACGAGCTGAGGCAGGGGGCCTTACGGAGGTGGGTGGTTTTGGTTATGGCGATTGGAAACTCACCTCAGGGCCAAATATGACCCCATGACCTCAGCTCCAGATCGTGGCCAGAAAGGTGCATGGGGTTGGTGGCTAAGGAACAGGAACCCTATTATTGTCCCTTATGTTGTTGCCCTTTGCTCCCCTCATCCCAGTGTGCCCAATGGGCCAACGTGGGTGATGGTCCCACAAGCCTGTAACGGCCTTCAGTATCTATCCCAGGGCAATGTCATGGTTATGTGACTGAACTAGTAATCTAGAGAGCTAGGCTCAGAGTCCAAAAGACAGCAAAGTTAAACCCTGCCAGAGGAGAATGTGAATTTAATCTCTCAGAAAAATCTGGAAATAAATAGGTGTTCTGATTACAAGTTTTTTTTTTAAATTCATTCACTGGATGTGGGTGTCACTGGCCAACATTTATTGCCCATCCCTAATTGCCCTCGAGAAGGTGGTGGTGAGCTGCCTTCTTGAACTGCTGCAGTCCCACAGTGCTGTTAGGGAGGGAGCTCCGAGGATTTTGACCCAGCAACAGTGAAGGAACGGTGATATATTTCCAAGTCAGGATGGTGTGGGGCTTGGAGGGGAACTTGCAGGTGGTGGTGTTCCCATCTATCTGCCCTTGTCCTTCTACATGGTAGTGGTCGTGGTTTGGAAGTTGCTGTCGAAGGAGCCTTGGTGAGTTCCTGTAATGCATCTTGTAGATGGTACACACACTGCTGCTACTGTGTGTCGGTGGTGGAAGGAGTGAACGTTTGTGGATGGGGTGCCAATCATTCGGGCTGCTTTGTCCTGGATGGTGTGGAGCTTCTTGAGTGTTGTTGGAGCTGCACTCATCCAGGCAAGTGGGGAGTATTCCATCACACTCCTGACTTGTGCCTTGTAGATAGTGGACAGGCTTTGGGGGAGTCAGGAGGTGAGTTACTTGTTGCAGGATTCCCAGCCGCTGACCTGTTCTTGTAGCCACAGCATTTATATGGCTAGTCCGGTTCAGTTTCTGGTCAATGGCAACCCCCAGGATGTTGATAGTGGGGGATTCAGTGATGGTAAATTTGTGACAATTTTCGGAAAACCCCAACTGGTTCATTAGGTCCAAATAGAGTAGGAAGCCTGCCATGCTCAACTGGTCTGGCCTGTACGTGACTTCAGACCCTTAACTGCCCTCTGGAGTGGCCGAGTGAGACACGTGGTTGTACCAAACACCAAAGGGACTGCAGCAGCTCAAGAAGCCACTTTCTCAAGGGAAACTAACAAGGGCCGTTCGAGATGCCCACATGCTTGTGATGCCTGACAGTGCCAAGGGCTTAGTTAGAACAAGGGCAGACCTCTGTCCTGTCCTCGGCTGGTGTGTTCCACACATGCAAACCTCTGCTATGGGTTTGGGGGGTGGTTGGGGGGTGGGGGGGGGGGGGGGGGGGCACGGGATGTTGGGCAGGACTGGCAACCCCCACTCGATCCCCCAGCACAGAATAACCGGGAGAATCGGGAGGGGAAAGCGGAGGCCAGCCGCGATCTTACCGGAAGGGGGAAGCAGGGCTCGAGGGGCCAAACAGCCTGCTCCAGCTCTGATGCAACTGCGGCCGCTTGGCTGCGTGAAATGACTCAGGTCCCCTGACAGTGCGGAGCGGGGCCTGGGCCTGGGACCTTCCTATGGTGCAGCACCCTCGCCGCACACAGCACCAAGCAGCCAGCAGAAAGCCCCTCGTTGTGCAACAGGGAAAGAAAAGTAAACAAGGGAGTTTTCCACGTTGAAAAGGGAAATGTAGAGCTTCAGAATAACCGGCCTGACAATTCGTTATTACCTCATCTCCAAGCGGAGGAACAAGTTTCTGGGCTGGTTTTTTTTTGTGCTAGTGTCTCACTCACAACCCAACCCAAGAATCTCAGGAACTGGACAAAGGGCCTTTTGATAAGGAGGAAATGAAAGAAAATCAGGAATGAAAGAAAGAACGAGGGCAGTGAGGAAAGAACGGACTTCATTTATATAGTGCCTTCCCTGACCACTAGACATCTCAAAGCGCTTCACAGCTTGTGAGGCATTTTTCAAGTGTAATGTAGGGAAACGAATGGGTGTTGAACTACAGATTAGTCATGATCTATCTGAAAGGCAGTACAGACTCAAGGGGCTGAATGGCCTGCTGATATCAGATAATTACAAGACTGGTGTCAAAAAGAAAAACTTGAATTTACCTAGCGCCTTTCAAAAGCACCAGCTAGCGAAGTACTTTGGAAGTGCACTGTTGTGATGTAGGAAACGCGGCAGCCAATTTGCGCACAGCAAGCTCCCACAAACAGCCACGCGATGTTGAGCACAACAATCCAGGCTGGTGGCCCCCGTGAGGGAGTGCTGCGCCGTCACAGGTGCCGTCTTTGAGATGAGACGTTAAACTGAAGCCCCACCTGCCCCCCCCCGCCAACAGGTGGATGTAAAAGATCCCATGGCACCATTTTGGAGAAGAGCCAGGGGGATTTCCCCCAGGCGTCCCAGCCAATATTTATCCCTCAACCATCATCACCAAAAGCAGGGAGAAATGAGCGGAGGGGGTGTTGCTGCAGATTCAGGAGGGATGGTACCGAGGGCGATCGGCTTTCTCAGGTGCACGTACCTGTGGCCACAACTTTGAAGAGGAGGAGGAGCAGCATTCTCCCTAGCACCCTGGCTAATATTCGGCTATTGCCACAGAAGGCTGCGGAGGCCGAGTCACTGAGTGTATTTAAGACCGAGATAGATAGGTTCTTGATTGGTAAGGAGATCAAAGGTTACGGGGAGAAGGCGGGAGAATGGACTTGAGAAACTTATCAGCCATGACTGAATGGCGGAGCAGACTCGATGGGCCGAATGGCCTAATTTCTGCTCCTATGTCTTATGGTCTTATCGGAGCAGGGGGGGACAACATCTCGGAACGCGTGGACTGGCGTTTGAGGGCGGTGGAGGTTGTTGGGATGTGGGAACGTGGAGGGGGGGGGGGGGGGGGGCACAAATGGGACGAGGAGGGAAAGCACCAACGTGGAGAGGTGGAGCCGAATGGCCTGAAAACCTCGTTCTCAACTCCACATCATTTGGATGTTAAAGATAAAGGGTTCGCTCATGTGAGACGGGAGATGAGGGGAATTTTTCCTCTCCGAGGGTGGAGCGTCTTTGGAACTCTCTTCCTGAAAAGGCAGTGGGAGTGGGAGTCTTCGAGTATTTTCCAGGCAGAGCTGGGAAGATTCTTGACTAACAAGGGGGTGAAAGAGCAACATGGGACAAGTGAAAGACGGCCCTGTAAGGGTGGGGGGGGGGGAGGGGGCGGTGGTTGGAGGGAAAAGGGGATAAAATAAAAATAAATTTGAACAAAGGGATTAAAGAAAGGGATGAGGATGGAGGAGAGAGTTCATGACTGGAAGCTGTTGAGCTCAATGTTAAGCCCAGAAGGCTGTAAAGTGCCTTAATCGGAAGATTTGCTTCTGTCGCTGAGTTTGATGACTTCCCGTTAATACTGCGTAACTCCTACATCACGGAGAAATGGCTCCTCATCTCTGCTGTGGCTCTGAGTAGCACTCTCGCCTCTTGAACCAGAAGGTCGAGGGTTCAGGTCCCGCTTCAGAGGGCGCAAAGATCCAGGCCGACACTCCCAGTGCGGTGCCGAGGGAGCACCGTCAGCGCTGCCGTCTTTCAGGTGAGCCTTGAACCCCAAGGCCGCTTCTGCCCTCGCGGGTGGATGGAACAAAAGTCCCATGGCTCTACTTGGATGAAGCGCAGGGGAGTTCTCCCCGGTGTCCTGGCCAACATTCGCCTTCCAATCGACATCACCAAAAACAGCCCGGCTCCTTTATCACATTGAGATCTGTGGGAGCTTCCTGTGCACAAATTGGCTGTTGGGATTCCTACATTACGGCAGCAGGGGAGATGGTGGAGTAGTGGCTAATTCACTGGATTAGTCATCCAGGCGCCCAAGCTAATTCTCTGAGCACGTGTGTTCAAATCCCACCATGGTGGCTGAACTCAATTCAATTTCTTAAATAGACAATCTGGAATTGAAAGCTAGTCTCAGTAATGGTGACTGTGAAACTATCATCAGTTATCGTAAAAACCCATCTGGTTCACTAATGCCCCTTTAGGGAGGGGAAATCTGCCATCCTTACCCGGTCTGGCCTACATGTGACTCCAGACCCACAGCAACGTGGTTGACTATTAGCTGCCCCTCTGAAATAGCCGTGCAAGCCTCTCGGTTCAAGGGCAATTAGGGATGGGCAACAAACGCTGGCCTTACCAGCGACGCCCACATCCCAAAGAATAAGACAGACTTCAGAAAAAAGTACAGCTGCGAAACCCTTTAGGAGTCTCTGAGGCTGTGAAAGATGCTATCTAAATGAAAATCCTTCCGAAAGGTAGCTAACTGCTCCTTCAGAGGAGCCTTAATAAAAAAAATTCTTCCTTAGAAATGGTCTTAAAGTGGCAGGCACATCCCCTTTCATAGGTGCGCTCTGCTTAACAGGGATCCAAAGCTCAAGTTCACTTCCCTTTAAGTGAGAGTCACACGGACTAGGCCGCACACCAGGGATCCCAGTGCAAAGTTAGTCATGGAGGTCCTCAAGGTGGACCCACTCAGTTGGAAGGGTCCGTGCCAAAAGCAACACCTCAACGATGAGAGGCCCAGAAACGTCTACACCGTGGTTGTCGGGGCCATGAACGCATTCCCTCCTCTCAGGGAACAGGAGCCCTGAGGTAGAGGTGCCCATGTGTTTGTCATTTAGTCTCCTGGCTCCTACTGCCCCGCCCCCATGCTTCCACCATTGGTGGCCCAAAGCATCCATCATTGCAGTTCCCTCTCTGCCTGCCCACTCGCCTGGAGGTGTTGGCAACCCTACCCTGAGGGCAGATCACCTGACACTCAAAAACAGGGCCCCGAGGGGAGTGGAGCCAAACACCTTCCTCTTGTAACCACATTTACACCAATTTTCAACAGGTTCACTTGTTCTAACTTTCCATTTCACTCAACGGTGAATAAAACTATTCGACCAAGACATGACAAACCAGAGGCGATGAACGAAAAAAAAGGCTCAGCTGACGCTAATGAGGAGCAAGGAAGGCTGGGAGAAAAAAAAGAGGTCAACAGAGGTCATGACCCAAGACACTGTTAAAAAGCCTCAAATTTCCTTCCAAACATTCAATTTATTCCTTTATGGTAAATCAGATCTCCCTGAGAAGTAACCCAGAGGTTGAGGGGTCAGGAGCTGCATCAGACTTTTGGTGCTGTCCTTGACCTCAAACTCCTCACTCACCCAGTTATGGAAAAGTTGTTTTTTTTTCCCCCCGAAAAACAGCCTTGACCACAAGTCCGCCCGGCAGTGGTCAAGACACCACTTTCTCAAGGCCCTGCGGGGAAATAAAGATGGTGGATCCTATCGGATAGTTCGCTTGGCAGGCTGTCAAGGTTGTTGGGCGGAATGCCTGATCGCTATAGCTTTCAGACAAGCACCAAGACGTGGTTTGGCTGGTGGCGAGACTGGCGGTCCCCGTCAGATCCTTCCTGCATGCCCGGAGTCTCACCGCCATCTACACGTTGCCCTTGACACAGCTGCAGCGGGGGATGAGACTGTCAATGGCTCTCTTCAGGAATGTGCCTTTGCGAAGAAGGTCTGGAGAGAGATGCAGTGGTTTTAGTCATGGGGTTCAACCTGAGCAGCTCCGTGACGCAGGACTCTCTGCTCCACGGGTTGTTTCCCAGGGATGTCTTTTGGCATCGTTGAAAGACGCTCTTTGGTCTGCCCGAAACTTGACCATTTTTTAAATTCATGCACGGGATGTGGGCTTCGCTGGCTGGGCCGGCATTATTGCCCATCCCTAGTTGACCCTTGAGAAGGTGGTGGCGAGCTGCCTTCTTGAACCGCTGCAGCCCATGTGGTCTCCCAGTGCCAGGAGCTATTGACAGCCGAGTGTTGCAGACTGGTACATTCCAAGGCCCGAGGGACACCCCAAAGCCAACTCGGGCAGCCACAGAAAAGGCTCAACATGGAAAGGCCCCAGACCTTTCAGCCATAGTGTACCAAGGACCTGGAAACATGGTAAAACCCCTCAGGCTGTTCAACATGGAACGAATATTGTACATATAACCTGTATAATCTCAAAGTGCCACACACTGCACCGAAAGAAACTATTGCACTTTATGTCACTGATTTACACCTTTACAAATTTTAGGAGCAAAGTATATTTTATATATCCCAGTAAATCACGAAACGAGACGCGTCTGTATTTGAGTGGGTGGGTGGGTGAGTGAGTGGGTGAGTGGGATGCAGCACGGAGGGAGGTTTGGAAAGGCGGCTGTTTACAGTTTTATTTGTGCAGTTTCAGACAGATTATTTCTCGGCCTACTTAACCTGAAAAGCCTAAATGTTCTTACGCTTCACTGGCTAAGGGCAGCATCTCGACAATTTATCCAGAGTTGTTCACTCTGTTTAACAAGTGGCGCCAGCAAGGAGTGAGCTCTGGATAGTGTTTTGGGAAAGCGTGTACCTAATCAGAAAGTACAACTGGAAATTATACACCCAGCACCTGGGAATTACTGCCTGATGCATACTTTCACTACGCATTTGAGGGGGAGGGGGAGCTGGGGGCAGCGAGAAGGAGGGAGGGAGGGGGGGGGGAGCGAGAGGGAGGGAGGGAGGGGGGGAGCAAGAAGGACGGAGGGAGGGAGGGGGGAGGGGCGTGAAAGGGGGAAGGAGGGAGAGGGGGAGGGAGGGAGGAATGGGGAGCGAGAGGGAGGGAGGGGGGAACGAGAGGGAGGGAGGGAAGAGGTGAGGGGGGAGCGAGAGAGAGGGAGGGAAGAGGTGAGGGGGAGCGAAAGGGAGCAAAGGGGCGCGCGAGGGGGGGCGCGCGAGGGGGGGGCGTGAGGGGGGGGCACGGGGGGGGCGAGCGAGGGGGAGGGGGAGGGGGAGGGGGATGGAGGGAAGGGGAGGGAGGGAGGGGGAGGGAGGGAGGGGGAGGAGGGGGATGGAGGGAGGGGGATGGAGGGAGGGGGAGCGAGATGGAGCAGGAGAGAGACGGAGGGAGGGAGGAAGCGAGAGGGAGGGAGGGGGAGCTAGCGGGAGAGAGACGAGGGAGGGAGGGAGAGCGAGAGTGAGGGAGGGAGGGAGGGAGGAAGCGAGGGAGGGAGGAAGCGAGGGACAGCGAGAGGGAGGGGGGAGTGAGGGGTGCGGTTGGGGGTTGCGAGAGGGAGGGAGAGGGAGCGGGAGAGAGACGAGGAAGGGAGGGAGGGAGAGCTAGAGTGAGTGAGTGTGGGAGGGAGGGAGGGAGAGAGGAAACGAGGGGAGAGCGAGAGGGAGGGAGGGGGTGCGAGGGGGGAGCTGGGGATAGACGGAGGGGGAGCTGGGGCAGGAGAGAGAGGAGGAGGGAGAGAATGGGAGATAACAGGGAGAGAAAAGCAGGGATAAGATTGAGAGAGCAAAAAGGGGGAGGGTGAGAGAGAGAGAGAGAGAGAGAGAAATGAAAATGACGTAAATAGGTCAACTGAGAGGCTGAACCAAAAAGAGATGCTGACATTCTAATTCGAACACATTTCCAGCTACATTCCCCTTATCCTTATCCTGGAGACCGTGACTCATGTTCTCAGACATTCCCATCCAGGCAACAAGCACTGCAATTCTCAGTCACCGTTCAAATATTCTGATATTCCTGGTGGGGCACGTCGACAGGAGCTCTCACTAACATCCGAGATGAGGAAGGGTCGGTCAGTCCCTCTGGGTGGGGTAAATGAGCAGCCAAACAGGATTAAGAGGCAGACGCGGGGACAATCAACAGTCCATTCTGTAGCCCTGGGGCAGCTGAGCTACATTATTGCTCAACATGAGGGAGCTGAGGGATAATTACACAAACTGCATCCACTCACCAGAAAAAAACATTTACTGAGACTGGAGAAAAACAAGGCTTTACTGTGGGGACTGTGAATTATCCACAATCTTTAACTGTGGGGTGGAGACAGCTTCCAAACCCTCAGTGTGAACGAGCTGTCATCCAGCGAGAGGACACAGGGTAATGGAACAACCACCTGCGTTTATCTAGCACCTTTAATGCAGTAAAACCATCCAATGGAACTTCACAGGACCCAATTATCAAACAAAATTTGACCTCAAGCCATGTGAGGGGGTGGGGTTGGGTGGGGGCCAGAGGGGGCGGGGGCGAGGAGGGGGGGGGGGTGCCGGGGGATGGACTAACTCGATTGCTCTACCCAAGAGCCGGTGCAGAATCAATGGGCCAAATGCTCTTATTTTACTTTTGCCTTCTGAGAGATTCCCTCAAGTCTCAATTTAACATTCCCACCACCTCCATGTGAGTGAACAGCAGCAGCACCCCCTGGGTTGTGATAACCACACCTGCCCATCCTGGACACCCGGGTCCAGAGTCCGGGGCTCTGATGGACTCCGAGACTGGGAGAAGGGGAATAAAATCTGCCGAAGGCAGGAAAGATGGCCTTGGTCCAACATCTCCCTGTTGCCAATTAACAGACAACGATAAAGTTATGGTAAATAGTAAAACTGATGAGATACGAGCTGGTTGAAGGTTAGTTAAATTAAGATGAAGGGTTGTGGAAATTAAGAGATAGCAAAGATTAGGAAATATCTCTTGGATCTCCACTCAATCATCATCCACCCTCACCGGAGGCCTTGTTTTTAATCTGTTCATTTTCTGGTACCTTTTGCAAGTTACTATTGAATCTGCTTCCACTGCCCTTTCAGGCGGCACATTCTGGGTCACAACTCCCTTGTTATGAAAATAATTCCCACATCTCATTCTCTGGCTCTCCAGTGAAACCTGTGTCCCTCAGGTTACTGGCCCTCCTACAACAGTCCCCCTCCATACTCACTCTTCCTCAACTGGATAAAGCGGTTGTGGGTGATGGAGAGTCGGGAGCCTATCCTGCCAGGCAATGGGTGCTAGGCAGGGCACACGCCCAGCTAATCCATCACAGGGCACGCACACATGCACACGTACAGACATATTCAACCATAGGGAGGAAAGGAGAGGCAGGAACCCATACAGACCAGGGGGAGAGAATGGGTAAACTCCACAGAGACAGACACCCGAGGTCAGAATTGAACCCTAGTCCCTGGAACTGTGAGGCAGTAGAGGTGCCACCCGCTCCCTTTGTACTAACACTAACAAAATGTTTCATGATTTCGAAAGCCTTGATCCAATCTCACCCCGTAACCCTCTCTGCTCTCAGGAGAACAATCCCGGCTTTTCCAGGCTATCTTGTGTAATCCCTGACACCATCCTGCTAAATCTCTTCTGCAGCCTCTCCTGCTACAGTTTCTCCTGACTTACTCGATGAAGAAAAACCCTTCAGGATTTTAACCTCCCCTCAGATTCCCCAGAGTTTAGTTGCCTGCGCTCATCAGCTGATCTGGGTGAACGAGGCAGCGATCAGCAATGGGCAGTGACTGACGATTGGGGAAGTGCTGGGTCAGATATTGGACTTTTGCCATCAAGGCTCCAATCGCTGGAGGTACAGCTGGAAGCATCTCCCTCCCAATGCACACGATCCCACAGCACAAGATCAGAAAAAGGAATGCAGAAACATCATTCTGACCTTGAAACAAGGCCAAGTGTTACTGCTCCCAAACCCAGAACCATTCCGCAGAGTTTCCATTCCCCTCCATTCGGTCCAAGACAAGTGCACAGTAAGAGAAACTGCTGGATACAGATGAGGGAAATGAGGAAACATTGCACCCTGCAGGACAGCACACTCCTCCGAGGCACATTGATGGGGAGTGGGTCGAGGGGGCTTTATTCTGTATCTAACCCCGTGCTGCACCTGTCCTGGGAGTGTTTGATGGGGACAGTGTAGAGGGAGCTTTACTCTATATCTAACCCCGTGCTGCACCTGTCCTGGGAGTGTTTGATGGGGACAGTGTAGAGGGAGCTTTACTCTGTATCTAACCCCGTGCTGTACCTGTCCTGGGAGTGTTTGATGGGGACAGTGTAGAGGGAGCTTTACTCTATATCTAACCCCGTGCTGCACCTGTCCTGGGAGTGTTTGATGGGGACAGTGTAGAGGGATCTTTACTCTGTATCTAACCCCGTGCTGTACCTGTCCTGGGAGTGTTTGATGGGGACAGTGTAGAGGGAGCTTTACTCTATATCTAACCTCGTGCTGTACCTGTCCTGGGAGTGTTTGATGGGGACAGTGTAGAGGGAACTTTACTCTGTATCTAACCCCGTGCTGTACCTGCCCTGGGAGTGTTTGATGGGGACAGTGTAGAGGGAACTTTACTCTGTATCTAACCCCGTGCTGTACCTGTCCTGGGAGTGTTTGATGGGGACAGTGTAGAGGGAGCTTTACTCTGTATCTAACCCCGTGCTGTACCTGTCCTGGGAGTGTTTGATGGGGACAGTGTAGAGGGAGCTTTACTCTGTATCTAACCCCGTGCTGTACCTGCCCTGGGAGTGTTTGATATTCATTCTGGTTCCTAAAATGGGATGGTTCTCTGTTCTGCTGCACTTACATCGCTCACCTTGCAAAACCACAAGGTAAAAAAACTCTAAAAGCAAACTGAGCATCTAAGTGAGAGAGGAGAGGGGACATGGAGTATAAGTTGACTGTTGGTCGAGGTGATAATGAGGGAATTGCCCAGACTCCCTCTCAATGGCTCCCATCATTTCTACCCTCACGGCTTCCCAGCCAATTGGAACGCAAAGAAACTCTTCAGAACCTGATTGGATGATTCTCGACTGCTACTTCTTTCTCATCGCCAACATTCTTTATAACTGAGAAACCAAAGTGTTGAAAGATTTTTTTTTTGATAACCCCTTTATGGTTTTCCTCTTAGGTATTTCTCCCCATTTCCTGGGCACTCCAGGGCAATCCTGGAAGGTTGGCAACTTGTTGTAGGGTGGCTGAGATGTACCTATTAATGATAGAGTTCAACTGTAGCCACTTATTAGGTGTAAACTTTAAGTTTATTTACTCAATATACTCAGGAAAAACTACACGTGTGCTTTCAACTCCAACCCCATCTCTACCCTCTACATTGACTGTGGAGGTAGCCTGTGCTACTCTCCTATTGGTTTCTACAGATCTCTCCTAACAAGTATTATTCTTCAAGGTACATTACACACTAAATAAAACCATAATTACCGCACAACCCCAGATCTCAGTTCCCTCAAGGCCACCCAAGTTTGGAGGGATAAAGTCTACAATTGCCCAAGTTGGCATTCATCTCTTCAGTCGATGAAAACAAGATTTCAGAACTATAAACACTACCAAGCCGACTCAGAAAGAATTCAGCAAACATAAACATCGAAACATTGCATTCAAGTTCCCTCAGACTCCATCGAATGCCCTAAGCTGGTGACCAGCAGGCAAGGCCTGTGAACTCTGACCCCAGCCCACAGGCCACTCTATTCCAAAGCATCTCAATTTCCCAATGACCAGTTCATCAGCTGAATCCACCAAGGACTCCAAATCCAACACCTCTAACTTGGATCAGCCCGACGCACTCAAGAGGTAAACGGAGCAAAACTTGGCCACCTACACACATTCCTGGCCTGCTGCCTTCCTTGGGATTGTATTTCCCTGGTCCCTCTGCAAATACAGGGGGTGATCAGATTCCACACGGCATCTGGCCATCACCATCTGCCCTTACCCTTAATCATCATCAATTGAAATATTTATAAAACAATCTGATCAGCCATGATCTTATTCAATTGCAGAGCAGGCTCCAGGGGCCCTCTGGCCTACTCCTGCTCCTATTGCTTAAGCACAACATGGCAATTGATACGTGCTGACCCAGGTTTGACTACTTGACATTAATAGAAGGCCAACTCCTCAGTTTATACAATTTGTTTCTCTACCAGTTTAGATGTCACAGCAACACTTCCACAATTGCATAGAATATACAGCACAGAAACAGGCCATTTGGCCCAACCAGTCCGTGCTGGTGTTTATGCTCCACTCGTGCCTCCTCCCATCTTTCCTCATCTAAATCTACCATCATAACCCTCGATTCCCTTCTCCCTCATCTCCTTGTCTAGATTCCCCTTAAATGCATCTATACTATATCAACCACTCCCTGTGGGAGCAAGTTCCACATTCTCACCACCCTCTGGGTAAAGAAGTTTCTTCTGAATTCCCGATTGGATTTCTCAGGGACTATCCTACATTGATGACCTCTGGTTCTGCTCTTCCCCACAAGAGGGAATGTTCTCTCTGTAACCACTCGATCAAAAACCTTTCAGAATTTTAAAGACCTCGATTAGGTCACCCCTCAACCTTTTTTTTTAAAAAGGGAAAAGGGACCCAGCCCATCAATCCTTCCCTGATACGTATACCCCACACATTCCTGGTATCATCCTTGTAAATCCTCTCTGCGCCCTCTCTATATCCCATAGCTGCATGCAGAATGCGGCCTATACAAGACTCAACACAGGCTTAGCGTAACCTAGAGATAAAAACAAAAAACTGCGGATGCTGGAAATCCAAAACAAAAACAGAATTACCTGGAAAGACTCAGCAGGTCTGGCAGCATCGGCGGAGAAGAGCAAAGTTGACGTTTCGAGTCCTCAAGGACTCGAAACGTCAACTTTGTTCTTCTCCGCCGATGCTGCCAGACCAACTGAGTTTTTCCAAGTATTTCTTAGCATAACCTCCCCACTTTTCACTCCTGTCTCTCAAGAAATAAAGCTCAGTGCTTCATATTTCTGCCACGCCCTCCCACTCCCTCACCTCTTTGTGGGGCGTCATCTTGGAGTCCAGGATTTGCCCAACATCCAATCTTCGAGTGAGAGTCCAGACATTGGCTATTTGACCGCGAAAGGCCCTTTCGGGCTGTGCTCGATCCTGTCCTTAGCCAATGACTGTGACAACCCCACGCACTTCACCAGCATGTCGAGTGCAAAGAAAGATGCTACATTTGCGGAGCGCATTTCATCACCTCAAAGGGGGGGCCCACAGCCAATGAAGTACTTTCTGAAGTCATGGTGGTCCTCAGTAATGAAAAAAAACGCAGCTGCCAAGTTGTGCACAGCAAGATCCCACAAAGTGACAACTGAACAGACAATCTGTTGGGAGGTGATGACAATCGAGAGAGCAGGTAAGGCTTTGGTTTAATGCCTCACCTGAAAGAAGGCATCTCTGTCAGTGCTGCACTCCCTCAACACCACAACCAACTAATTGTATTTCCATAGTACCACGTCCCCAAGACCCTCCACGGGAGACATATAAAGCAAAATTTGACAGGCTAGCCACATAAGGAGATATTAGGGCAGATGACCGAAAGTGGGGCCAAAAATGTTAGATTTTAAGGAATGTCTTCAAAGGAGGAAAGAGAGGTGGAGAGGCTTAGGGAGGGAATTCCGGAACTTGGGGCCCTGTCAGGTGAAGGCACGGCCACCAATGGAGTGATGGAAATCGGGGATGCGCAAGAGGAGAGAATTAGGGGGCTGCAGAGATCTCAGAGGGTTGTGGGGCTGGAGGAGGTCACAGAAGAACATCATCGGTCTGCTTCAGTGGTTGGAACTCTTGCCTCAGAGTTACAAGGCCCTCGCCTCAAACCCCACTCCGGAACCTTAAGCACGTCATCCAGGCTGAAACTCCAATCGCTGGGTGTTCCATCTTTTAGACTGGGTGTTAAACCAAGGCCCTTTTTGCCCTCTCTGGTGGATGTAAAAGACCCCATTGGCACTTCTTGAAGATATCCCATGTGCCGGCCAAAATTTACCCTTCAACCAACATCACTGCAAAGCAGACAATCTGGTCGGCACAGTCATGATCACGTTGCTGCTTGTGGGAGCTTGCTGTGCGCAAACTGGCTGCCACGTTCCTTGCAACAGGGGGTGCACTTCAAAGCAAGTATTTCATTGGCTGTATAAAGTGCTTTGGGACTGCCCTGAGGTGGCAGACGGCGCCATATAAATGCACGTCTTACTTATTCAAACAGTGATGCGGTTCAGATAAAAAGAGCGAGATAAGACGGATCTGCGAATGGGCTTGATTTTAATTGTGCGTGTTTTCTTTTTAAAAAAACAAGACACAAACAATGGTTTCTCAGGGGAGTTATTTACAGGTCAGAGGAGCAATTCCAGGAAATGGATGGGTCAATACTTCCTCTCTCTCTCTCTCTCACCTCTCCCCACCCCCTCTCTTGCTGTCACAGACCCCGTCTGGAGATTGCTATTAATAACACAACCATGAGGACCTTTCAGGAAAACACTTGGGGGAAAAAAAAGGGGCATTTTTTACCGACTACAGGTGGTGTTTTAATCATGAAGCAAATGACTGGGTCTTCGAGTCGTGTTGATACAGGCAAGCCAGAGTTGAACCTCGGTTAGAGTACTACGTGCAGTTCTGGTCACCACATTATAAAAACGATATAGAGGCACTGGAGGGGATACAGAGAAAATTTACAAGGGCGATACCAGAAACCTGTGGGTATACATAGCAGGAAAGGTCGACAGGCTGGGTCTCTTTTCTCTGTGGGAAAGAAGACTGAGGTGGTGACCTATTCGAGGAACATTTAAGACGAAGCTGGATAAACACGAGGAAGAAGGGATTAGGGGGCTATGATGGATAATCACCAGCATGGACTGGTTGGGCCGAAAGGCCAGTTTCAGTGCCGTAGCCATAATGCTATGGAATGGACCTCCAAACCGCTGCCGCTAACCCCATCATTCTCCCGCCTGCCCCCTCCTCACCTAAAAATTAGTAGCTTCACAGTTGTTGCCCTAGCCTCCCCCATCCGCACATCATGCAAGTGGCCAATGTTCCCCAACAAGTTTGGACAGCAATCCCAGTTGGACTATTCAACCTTGGGAGGCATCACTGCAAGTCTCCATTCAATTCTCACACCGCGCCGCGTCAGGCACCCTTCCCTTTTGCGCTGCGAGATGGCTCAGTGGAATTCCTCAGCGTACCCCTCAGTCCCTAGTTCCCCTACAAAAGCATCAAATGGCCACTTGGAACCAACCCCCCTCCCCAGGGAGGACTAAGAATTTAAAGGAGGTATTGAAATAAATAGGAAAATAAATATCGGATAAAACCTGGGGTGGTGAATCTTCAACTGCCCCCGACATCTCCAGACCCTGTCTGCCCTCTCAGGGGGCTGGAAAATACCCCATGACAACTTCAAAGAGGAGGAAGGGAATTGCCCTGTCCCTCAACTAACACAACTGGGAAACACGGGTGATCTGATCACTTTCAAACGGTCCAGAAACAGGCCATTCAGTCCAACAAGTCCACGCCTGTGTTTATGCTCCACTCAAGCCTTTTCGCCTCCAAATCGACCATCGTAACCCTCCATTCCCTCCTCCCTCATGTGTTTGTCGAGCTTCCCCCGAAATGCACCCATACTATTTGCTTCAGCCACTCCCTGTGGCAGCAAGTTCCACATTCTCAACACTCAAGCGCGCTGCTGCTTGTGGGAGCTTGCTGTGCGCAATCCGGCTGGCGTGTACGGTACAGTACAACCGGGTGGCGACATTTCAAAAAGGTATTTCATTGACCTCAAAGCGCTTTTGGAAGTCCTGAGACGGTTTACAGTGCTTTCCTGACTCTGAGCCGCACAAGGAGGTACTAGGACAGTGCTGCATTTTGCCAGACTGTTGCTTACTTTATATATTTGGTTTACCTCAGAGCAATGCAGAGATGACACTTGTTTCCAAGACTGCAGTTTTAAACTATCACTGCAATCGCAAAATGTCTGCTCCATGCTTCCCTCAGCTCTGCTTACTTTGCTCTGAGTCAACACCCAGGCTTAACCAATCAAGCACAGCGAGCATAGATCAGTTACCAGACTCTCACAATCAAACACAGGACGATTGAATGCGAGACAGGTGGACAAAGGCTTGGAGGTGCATCTTAAAGGAACAAGGTGGGGGGGGGGGGGAGGCGGGAGAGAATTCCAGAAGTTGGGATCTGGATAGCTGAAGGCGAGCGCTCTCCTTCTCGTTTCAGAGGGGGACAGCCCCTCCAGGGCTTCCCCCCCCCCCCCCCCCCCCCCCCCCCCCATTTGATTTTCCGAGGATTTTTTTCAGCTGTCTCAGAACCACCTCTACAAGCAGGTCCCCACTTTGTAACTGCTTGTTGTCATAGTGCTGAGCGAGGTCAAATGGAAATCTGTGGGTGCATGTGTCTACTTCGGTCTCTGACTCACAGGCTCCGGAAAAAAGAGAGAGAGAAAGAGAGAGAGTAGCTGCCCATTATTTTGCTTCTTCTTTTAAAGATAAAGATCCATTTTTCTGCTCCACCACCCCTGTAATGTGCCGCTGCGTGACTGAATCTGACACCCAAGTCGATCTGATCCAGCTCTCTCACTTTCCTCTATTTTTGACCTCCCACCACTCCGCCCGCTACTCCTGCACCCACCGCCACCGCCCCCCCACCCCCACCCCCCGCCCCCACCCCCACCCCGACTACTCCATCAGCTCTGCCAGGCTTTTCCACTCCTCCCCTGAAAGCTGTGTTTCCTGGTGAGGGGGTGGGAGGGGGGGTCGTGGGCCGGTGGGGAGGAGGCTGCGACCTGGCAGGTCGCCGGAGTCCGGGGTGGGGGAGGGGGAGGGGGTGGGGGAGGGGGTGACATTCTCACGGGTCAGCAGCCGGCTCAGGCACACGTCTGTCTGAGACATGAACGGGGCTGGCTGGACCAAGAAGGGGAAAGCGTGCTCACCTCAAAGTCCTGCGTTTAACTAGCGCCTGGCTTTCGCTTGGCAGAGCCACTCCCGACTGGCTCCGCAGGATCGGACAGAAAGAACTTGCACACCAAAGGCCCAGCGAGGAGATTACAGACCCATGCACTCATAAGCTTGGTCAAGGGGCCAGTTTTAAGGAGCATCTTAAAAAGGAGAGAAAGAGAGAGAGAGAGAGAGAGAGAGAGAGAGAAAGAGAGAGAGGGAGGGGTGAGTGGTGGAGAGGTTTAGGGAGGGAATCCCACAGCTGGGGGCACCCAGGCAGCTGAAGGCCCAGCCGCCATGGCGGAGTGATTAGAATCGGGGGGTGCGCAAGAGTTGGAGGAGCTCAGGGCCCCCAAGAGGGTTGGTGGGGGGGGGGGAGATGCAGGAGGTTACAGAGATAGGGAAGGGGGTATGGATTAGTGCATGAGGATTTTAATATAAAAGCACTGGAAGCAGGTCACTGTAGCACAAGAGTCATGGGTGAATAGGAATTGGTGCAAGTTAAGATTGGGGCCAGAGAACTTCAGGTGGCCTTATCTTTATGAAGGGGGGGGAAAAACTGTAGGCTGGTCTGGCTGGAACAGTCCAGTCTAGGGTTCAAGGTAACGCCACTGGGTCCCATTATTGTCCAACTGCATAAAGCACTGGGAGTCGCTGGGGGCCTTGACAGGGTGCTCATGGAGAGGCTGCTTCCTCTTGTGGAAGAATCTAGAACTCGGGGTCGCTGATTAAAAGTAAGGGGTCGCCCATTCAAAACGGAGAAGAGGTGAAATCTTTTCTTGCGAGTATTTGGAACTCTCTTCCTGAAAAGGGGGTGGAAGCAGAGTCTTTGAATATTTTTAAGAATGAGGTGGGTGGGGTCTTGGTAAGTGAGGGGGTGAAAGGTTATCGGGGGGGTTGTGGGGGGGGGGTGGGTGGTAGGCAGGATTCAGATTTGATGATCTGCTTCTATCACTGCTTGTTTGTCCACACAACCACCTCTCTCTCTCTCTCTATCTCTCCGCCCCCCACACACACACCTTAAACCAGCTTATATTTCAACTCTTTCTTGGACTCGAAATCAAGTTCTGTCGAAGGGTCATGAGGACTCGAAACGTCAACTCTTTTCTTCTCCGCCGATGCTGCCAGACCTGCTGAGTTTTTCCAGGTAATTCTGTTTTTGTTTTGGATTTCCAGCATCCGCAGTTTTCTTTGTTTTTATTCAGATTTCAGGTGACTATCAGATCAGCCATGATCTTATTAAATGGCAGAGCAGGTTGGAGGGGCTGAATGGCCTACTCCTGCTCCTTGTTCCTATGTGCACACCACTTGGGGCTGGTCCAGGGAGGATCCTTCTGTCCGGCCTATAGTTACATCATGGCGAGTTAGTTAAAGCCTGGAGTCTGTCATCAAGATGCTCATTGATTTGAGACATACTGTCATCGCTAGTTTTCCCATGGAGGCCACCAGGACTTAGTGGATTCACATATGATCCTCTTCCTCATTGATTTATGAAGCAGGCTGTTCATCTACAAAACCGAAGCCAACAGAAAGCCCCACAAGGGGTGACAATTGACACCCACTTGCGGCTCAAACTGCACATGTTGCCAGAGTTTGCAGTGCCAAGCCTGTGCAGCACTGAAGATGCCCAAGTGAAATACTGAAGGCTCTGGAAATCTGAAATAAAGAACAGAGCAATTCTGGAAATAGTCTGGAGGTCCGGCCGTATCGGTAAAGGGAGAAACGGAGTTAACGATTCAGGACAATGACCTTTCATCACGACGGGCTTGAAGCATTAACTCTGGTCAACCACTTCCACAGATACCGCCTGACCTGCTGAGTATCTCCAACATTTTCTGTTCTCCTTACTCAAGGTTCAAAGTTCCCTCCTGCACTATAGAACGTCGGAAAAAGGTCAAGTGAAGGTCATCCTTCACCTCCACCCCCAGCCCCAAGAATTTTCTCCCCTTAGTCCCCAAAGGTGCTGCCTCTTGGCACCAACACCACTCACTTGCCCATCGTTCATGGGCGTCTCTGTGGATAGTGGGTGCCAGGAAGGGTCACATCACCAACCTGGTCTTTGCCCTTCAGTTGATACCGACTGCCACCCATTCGGGGGGGGGGGGGGGGGGGGGGGGGGGGGTGGGGGGGGGGGGGGTTGGGGGGAAGAGTAATTTTAAGCTTCCTAGTCCAGGGCATGGATGTCAGCTGTAAGGTCATCGCCACTGCATTGGACCGGGTCAACTGGAGAATGGGGATCCAGTCACGGATCTGTCCCACTGCCATAATGGGATCAACTGGCTCAGCACTGGATTGGGGATCCAGTCTGGGGACTATGGGCTCAGTAACAATTTGCCAGCCCACATATGTTATGCATCACTGGCATTTCCCCCCAAGCCCCAAGGGTGCGCCCAGCCTACGTTGGTTAGTTCCCACGGGCAGTTGATGCCAAGCCCAGGGCAGCATGTCAAGCTTCACCCGCCTCAAAGAAAACATGGTGTGACAGGCAGAGGGAACACGGGCGACAGCCTGGAGAGCCAGGTGCACAGTAAGACTCCACAAGGAGCCCCATGCTATCATTGGATAGAGATCCGTCTCTGCTCAGCTACCTCGTTGGCACGGGGTGGCCCCATTCCATTGGCAATTGGTAACGAGTCTGCAGACTGGAAACGTGGCTGCTGCAACTGAGCTTTGGGGCGGGCAGGAGGGGTTGGCGAAGGGGGTAATAGGGATAGCGTTCACCGCGCATTGGCACTCCCTTCTGGGCAATGCAAACAGGGGCACGGAGAGTGGGCTTGCTTGCGAAGGCCTCCCTCCCTCTCGCCACTTAATTGTTAAGAGTTGCCAGTGCCTATGGAACTGGGGAACCCATGCCCAGTGTGCCAGTTGCAGCTCAGTGGCACACATCTCGGGAGTCAGAAACTCATGGGTTCAAATCCCACTCTGCAGACTTGAGCGCATAATCTAGGCCAACTCTCCCAATACAGTACCGAGGGAGGGCTGCACTGTCAGAGATGCCGTATCCCAGATGAGGCGTTAAACAGAGACCCTGTCTGCCCCCTCAGGCTGACGTGAAAGATCCCGCAGCTGCAAAAGAGGCGTTCTTTCTGGCCAATGTCCATCCCTGAACTAACACCACTAAGTCAGATGATCTAGCCGTTGTCACAATGCTGTTTGAGGGAGCTTGCTATGTGCAAATTTTGTTGCTGTGATTCCTACACTACAATGCTGACGATTCTCAACAGCACTTCATTGGATGTAAAGCGCTTATGGGACATCCTGAGGTTGTGAAAGAAGCAATATAAATTGTTCTTATTTACTGCCATTCGGATAGGAAAAACAGCAAAACTCAGGGACTGGTGGCATCATCTGTTACAACACCGGATTTTCCAACTTTGGAACTTGGTCGGGATCCAGGCCAGATTGAAGTGATGAAGATCTGCTCCCTCTGTTGCTGAGAATTAAAACGTATAACAGGCCGAGTCACCACCAGGCTGCTGGTGGGTGTACAAAAAAAAACACACAAAAGGTATTTAACATTTCCCACTACACTGACAGTTCCACTGAAACGGAACCATGACAGTGGTTAATCTGAACTGTGGATCAGTCGTGAGAGTTTTCTCTTTTGAGTCAGAAATCTGTGGGTTCAAACCCTACCCTAGGATTTGAGCATATTATCCAGGCTGATGCTTTAATACCAGTGCCATAAAGAGGGAGTGCAGCACTGTTGGAGGTGCTGTCTTTTGGATGAGCTTTCAGACTGGAGGCTCAGTCTGCCCATCTTGATGGTACAGCCAGGCGTAAATAATCCCATAGTATGGCTCATAGTGCAGGAAAATGTCTTACCCCTGCTCCTAGTTCATATGTTTCCCATATCCCTCAATCCCAGCGACTCACCTTCTCCCCGTATCCCTCAATCCCACTGACCCCCCCTTCACCCTGTATCCCTCAATCCCACTGACCCTCCTTCTCCCCTTATCCCTCAATCGCACCGACTCACCTTCTACCCATATCCCTCAATCCCACTGACCTCCCCTTCTCCCCAAATCCCTCAATCTCACTGACCCCCCTTCTCCCCATATCCCTCAATCCCACTGACCCCCCTTCTCCCCATATCCCTCAATCCCACTGACCCCCCTTCTCCCCATATCCCTCAATCCCACTGACCCACCTTCTCCCCATATCCCTCAATCCCACTGACCCACCTTCTCCCCGTATCCCTCAATCCCACTGACCTACTTTCTCCCCGTATCCCTCAATCCCACTGACCTATCTTCTCCCTGTATCCCTCAATCCCACTGACCCCCCTTCTGTCCATAAGGCAGTTACAATCAGATCAGCCATAACCATATTGAATGGTGGAGCAGACTCGAGGGGCCGAGTGGCCTACTCCTGCTCCTAATTCGTATGTTCGCATATTCCAAACATAGAAACATAGAAAATAGGAGGAGTAGGTCATTTGGCCCTTTGAGCCTGCTCCTCTATTCAATATGTTCATGGCTGATCCTCTTTCTCAATGCTATACTCCCACTCTCTCTCCATACCCCTCGATGCCTTTAGAGTCTAGAAATCTATTTCCTCCTTAAATATATTCAGTGACTTGCCCTCCACGGCCTCTGTGCTGGAGAATTCCACAGGTTCACCACCCTCTGAGTGAAGAAGTTTCACCTCATCTCAGGCCTGAATGGTCTACCCCGTATCCTGAGACTGTGACCCCTTGTTGTAGACCCCCCTCCTGCCAGAGGAAACATCATCCCTGCATCCAGTCTGTCCAGCCCTGTCAGAATTTTATGTTTCAATGAAATCCCCTCTTAATTCTTCTAAACTCCAGTCAATACAGACCTAGTCGGCCCAATCTCTCCTCATATGACAATCCTGCCATCCCAGGAATCAGTCTGGTGAACCTTCACTGCACCTCCTCTATGGCAAGTATATCCTTTCTTAGGTAAGGAGACCAAAACTGCACACAATACTCCAGGTCTCACCAAGGCCCTGTATATCTGCAGTAAGACATCCTTGCTCCTGTACTCAAGTCCTCTCGCAATGAAGGCCAACATACCATTTACCTTCCCAACTGTTTGCTGCCCCTGCATGCTTGCTTTCAGTGACTGGTGTACAAGGACACCCAGGTCTCTTTATACATCAACATTTCCCAATCTATCACCTTTTAAATAATACTCTGCCATTCTGATCCCTACCAAAGTGGATAACTTCACACTTATTCACATTATACTGCATCTGCCTTCACACTTATTCACATTATACTGCATCTGCCATGTATTTGCCCAATCACTCAATCTATCTAAATCGCCTTGAAGCCTCTTAACATCCTCCTCACCAATCACATCCCCGCCAAGTTTCATGTCATCAGCAAACTTGGAAATAATCAAAAACTGGCCTCTCATCTCCTCATTTTTGTGATGTTTGGACAAGTCTATCAACTGACATTAGGACATTGCAGAGCTCCAGCCAGCCAATGAAGTACTTGTTTTATTTTTTGAAGTGTTGTCACTGTTATAATTTTTAAAAATTCGTTCATGGGATGTGGGCATCACTGGCTGGGCCAGCATTAATTGCCCATCCCTAATTGCCCATCCCTAATTGCCCCTTGAGAAGGTGGTGGTGAGCTGCTTTCTTGAACCGCCGCAGTCCATGTGGTGTAGGTACACCCACAGTGCTGTTAGGGAGGGAGTTCCAGGACTTTGACCCAACGACAGTGAAGGTTTGGCGATATATTTCCAAGTCAGTATGGCGCGCAAGGGGGAACTTGTAGATGTGGCAGCCTACTTGCACACAGCAAGCTCCCACCAGTAACAATGAAATAAATTACCAGATAGTTCAGGTACAAACTAGGGGAAGGAGGAAGGTAGAGACAGAAAGTAGAGACATGGAGCTAAGAGCCAGCACAGACACAATAAGCTGAATGGCCTCCTTCTGTGCAGTAAGTTTCTATGATTCTACGCTCTCTTTTGGTGATTTTGGTTTACGGATAAATGTTGGCCAGGAGACCAGGGAGACGTATCATGCTCTTCATCAAACCTCATATCTCCATGGGAAGAACAGAATGGGACCTTAGCTTGACTCTCATTGGTACCCTCTGGCAGTGCAGCACTCCCTCATTATTGAACCTTCAACCTAGACTGGAGTGCTCCAGCTTCTGGAGTGGGACTTGAACCCATGGCCTTCTGACTCTGAGGCAGGAGTGATACCCTCACTGAGACAAGGGCTGAAGCCACTGGCAACTAAATTCCAGCCCTTATCAGTGCCTTCAAGGACAGCTGGGGGAGGAGATAAACCAAGTCCGGCCTTCCTGTACAGACCCTCAGTGAAAATGTTCAGGCAGCTCTCTAACACACCCAGTTTGTTCTCAAGTAAAATAACTCCCTTGGACAGATTAACTTCAAGAGCACACTCTGCACCCACATACAACCTTCACTTCCTTAAAATTGAACAATTTATTGCCTCTACCTCTTGTCACGACATAGAGCCCTCTCCACCTCAGCCGATACACTCCAGCTTCAACCAGTTACCGACTTTGCTAGGACATGGACCCTCCCCATTTCAATACACCCCACCCCCACTCTCCACCATTGGTCACCCAAGCTCGAAGCAAGTCGGCACAACCAATCAGAAAGCAAAGAGGCTCATTATTTCATTGGATGATTCTTGACTCTCAGTCAAACAGCCTGTTCTCCACCCCTGCCCATTGCCAATAATTTTGTAACGAGTAAACCAATGGTTCAAAGAAAATCAAGAGAATATCATTCTTTTCCCAGCACTTGGACTTTCCACCAAGGTGTGCTTCAACTTCGAATTCCAAACCAATCCTGGAGCATTGGCAACCCAAATTTAGAGGGTGCGCTTGGCATGTAACTCGACCTTGGGCCAGAGGTGACACGCATAACCAATCACTCTCTCGTCAGAATCCATAAACATACCACTCAGCCTGGGGAGTCTGAATAGTTATCAAGTCCCAGATTAATTTTTGATACAGCAAGGGATTAGATACAGTGTAAAGTTCTCTCTACACTGTCCCCATCAAACACTCCCAGGACAGGTACAGCACGGGGTTAGATACAGAGTAAAACTCCCTCTACACTGTCCCCATCAAACACTCCCAGGACAGGTACAGCACGGGGTTAGATACAGAGTAAAGCTCCCTCTACACTGTCCCCATCAAACACTCCCAGGGCAGGTACAGCATGGGGTTAGATACAGAGTAAAGCTCCCTCTACACTGTCCCCATCAAACACTCCCAGGACAGATACAGCACGGGGTTAGATACAGAGTAAATCTCCCTCTACACTGTCCCCATCAAAACACTCCCAGGACAGATACAGCAACGGGTTTAGATACAGAGTAAAGCTCCTTCTAAATTTTCCAAACCATACGATCACGGGTATTATGGATTATTGAACTACTTTAAAAGATTCTGATTGGCAGAACTATGCCTGACTCCTAGTTGAAAAAAAAATTGTATCTGGGGTCTCATTCAATAACACTGCACTCAGGCCAAATCACATGCTCCTAATTCCACCAGCTGTCTGCTCCTATTCACACAACCCATTCTCTCTGTAGCTCGAGGGGCTGGATTGTCACATCCCTCAGATCTCTCTCGAATTGGGAGAGCCTCTCCTCATAACCCAGCAGCTCCAAGTTTCCAAATCATCATCATTTTTCCCTGAATCCTCTTCTAGAATATGCTGTTGTTCACCAGAAGGCATGACCCCAGCATGATACTCTGAACTGAACCTCCCAATGATAGGACAACACATTCGAAACTGAGTTATATTTTAGTGACCCTCTTCCCCCTTCATTATTGGTCCACTGTTACCAGACTTCCATTCGGGGAGATGGTGGCGTAGTGGTAATGTCACTGGACTAGTAACCCAGAGGCCCAGGCTAATGCTCTGGGGGACATGGGTTCAAATCCCACCACAGCAGCTGGTGGAATTTAAATTCAATTAATTTAAAAAACAAACCTGGAATATAAAGGAATGGTGTCCATGAAACTATCATCGACTGTTGTAAAAATCCATCTGGTTCACTAATGCCCTCTAGGGAAGGAAATCTGCCATCCTTACCTAGCCTTGCCTACACCTGACTCCAGACCCACAGCAATGTGGTCAACTCTTAACTGCCCTCAAGGACAATTAGGGATGGGCAACAAATGCCCACATCTCAGGGACAAATAAAAAAAATCACCCAACCCTGTTCTAAAGCAAAGACAACTTGCATTTGTATAGCACCTTTCATCTAGTGTGTGTCACTAGGAGCTTCAATATCAAACAAAATTTGACATGGGGCCACATCAAGAGCTGGATGAACAGATTACCAAAGGCTTGGTCAAAGCACTAGGTTTCAAGGAGTGGAGTGAAAGGAGAGACAGAGAGGGAGTTCCAGAGCTTGGGGGCCAGGTGGTTGAAAGCAATGTCACCAATGGTGGAGAGATTAAAATTGGGGATGTTCAAGAGGCCAGGATTAGAAAAGTGCAGGTATCGCGGAGGGTTGTAGGGCTGGATAGGGAGGGTTGAGGCCCTGGAGGGATTTGAAAATGAGAAAGAGGACTTTTTCCTGATCAATATTTATCTCTCAATGAGCAGCTAAAAAGACATGATCCGCTTCGTTTCACATTGTTGTTTGTGGGAGCTTGCCGTGCGCAAATTGGCAGCCAGGTTTCCCTACCTCACAACAGCGGCTCCATCCTTCAGAAGTGCGTCCCTAGCTGTGCAGGGCTTTGGGAAGTCCTGGGGTTACGAAAGGTGCTATGTAAATGCAGGCCCCCACACTCGGCTGAGGCATTGACAGAAGGTCAATTCACGGACTGATCCTGACGATACACCTTTAGCGGTTCTTAATTCCCTGCACATCCTTATTATAGAGCAAGCTGCAGCACAGCCACAGCCTGGTCTCTGCTCGCAGCTTCCTCAATAACCACTCATCACTCAAAATAAAAGATTCAAGCCAGCTTTATTTTTTGCACACTTTCCTTGTTCCCGAGACAAAACAGGTCAGGGAGAAACCCCTCCGAACACGTTACAAACTTTTTACATTTCCAGAGTGCTCCTACACATTAGCTAGAATAAACAGCACAGAAACAGGCTCTCAGCCCAACTGGCCCACGCCAACGTTTTACGCTCCATGCAAACCTCCCCCTGCTCTATTTCATCTCGCTCCATCAACATACCCTTCTAATCTTTTCTCCCACCATTGCTCCTCCAACTTGCCCTTAAATACATCAATGCTATTTGCCTCAAACATGTTCAATAGCATTACCATCACTGAATCCCCCACTAGCAACACCCTGGGGGTTACCATTGACCAGAAACTGAACTAGACCAGCCACATAAATACTGTGACTATAAGAGCAGGTCAGCGGCTGGGAATCCTGCGACGAGTAACTCACCTCCTGACTCCACAAAGCCTGTCCACCATCTACAAGGCACAAGTCAGGAGTGTGATGGAATACTCCCCACTTGCCTGGATGAGTGCAGCTCCCACAACACTCAAGAAGCTCAACACCATCCAGGACAAAGCAGCTCCACCTGATTGGCACCACATCCACAAACATTCACTTCCTCCACCACTGACGCACAGTAGCAGCAGTGTGTGTACCATCTACAAGATACACTGCAGCAACTCACCAAGGCTCCTTTGACAGCACCTTCCAAACCCACGACCACTACCATCTAGAAGGACAAATGCAGCAGACACTTGGGAACACCACCACCTGGAAGTTCCTCTCCAAGCCACACACCATCCTGACTTGGAAATATATCGGCCGTTCCTTCACTGTCGTCGGGTCAAAATCCTGGAACTCCCTCCCTATCAGCACTGTGAGTGTACCTACACCACAGGGACTGCAGCGGTTCAAGGCGGCAGCTCACCACCACCTTCTCAAGGGGCAACTAGGGATGGGTAATAAATGCTGGGCCCAGCCAGCGAAGACCCACACCCTGTAAATAAATAAAATATGTAAATAGGAGCACGAGCTGGCCATTCGGCCCTTTGATCATGGCTGATCCTCTATCTCAATGCCATTTTTCCATTCAATTCCCAATTTGCTTAATTCCCCAATAGTCCAAAACTTTTTTTTTATCTCTGCCTTGAATATATTACTGAGCATTGACAACCCTCTTGGGTAGAGAATTCCAAGGATTCGCAGCCCTCTGGGTGAAGAAATTTCTCCTCATTTCAGTCCAAAATGTCCACTCCCTTATTAAGGTTGCCAACTGTGATGAAATGTATTCCTGGAGGTTCCATCACATGACTCGCCCCCCACACTCCAGCCATTAGTCGGCCAACACGTCCATCCTTGTGACGTACGGCCTTCCTACACCAATCAGAAAGCAAAATGATTCATTACCCAATTGGATGATGCTCGACTGTCAGCCAAACAGCCTTTTCCTCCATTTTCAATATTTTTATATCTGGCAAAGAGAAACGTTCAAAGAAAATTTAAAAATAAAACAATCTTCTTGAATGTCCCCGTGATTTTACTCCAGGGTTGTACACAGCAGTGTCCCAGAGATTGATCTTCAATTCCTGGAGACTCCAGGCCAATCCTGGAGGGTTGGCAACCCTACACCTTATTGTGAGACAAGGACCCCCTAGCACTAGTCTCTCCCAGAAAGGGGGAAAACAGCCTCTCAGCATCTACCGTGAAATCACCTCTCTTTCTTCAGAAATCCAATGAGCTCATCCTACTCGGTCTCTCCTCACAGCACAGCCCCCTCATCCCAGGAGTGTGATGGAAAACTCCCCACTTGCCTGGATGCCGCTCCAACAACACTCGAGAAGCTCGAAAGCATCCAGGACAAAGCAGCCCCACTTGATTGGCACCCCTTCCACATTCACTCCCTCCACCACTGACGCACAGTAGCAGCAGTGTGTGTACCATCTACAAGATGCACTGCAGGAATTCACCAAGGTTCCTTAGACAGCACCTTCCAAACCCACGACCACTACCATCTAGAAGGACAAGGGCAGCAGATAGATGGGAACATCACCACCTGGAAGTTACCCTCCAAGTCACTCACCATCCTGACTTGGAAATATATCGGCCATTCCTTCACTGTCGCTGGGTCAAAATCCTGGAACTCCCTCCCTAACAGCACTGTGGGTGTACCTACACCACATGGACTGCAGCAGCTCAAGAAGGCAGCTCACCCCCACCTTCTCAAGGGGCAATTAGGGATGGGCAACAAATGCTGACCCAGCCAGCGAGACCCACATCCCGTATATGAATTTTTAAAAAATCTAGTAAGTCTTTGGCGGTATATCCTTCTGCAGGTACAGAGAGCAAACTGATACACACCAAGGCTTCCTTGTATTCGAATCCCCTTCAAAACTGACCATTTTCATTCTAATTGCTTGTTCTAACTACTCGTTAACTTTCTGTGCTTTGTTTACAAGGACACCCAAGTCCAGCCGCACACTAACATTCAACAGTTCCCCCACCACTTAATAAATATTTGATTTTACCATTCTTTCTACCAAAGCGAATAACCTCACTTTTCCTACCTTATACTCCATCCACCGCCTGCTTGCCCACTTGCTGAATCTGCCTATATCCCTTTTGTAGACTCTTTGTGTCCTCCACACAGCTTGCTTCCCCACCTAGCTCCACATCATCAGCAATTACAGCTTGTAGTAGCAAGTTTTACATTCTCATTATCTCCGGGTAAAGAAGTTTCTCCTGAATTCCCTTTCAAGTGGATTTGTTAAAATGACCGTCTTATATCTGGGGCCCCTAGTTCTGGACTCCACGCTCCTCTCTCCTCTGCCCTACAAGCGGAGACATCTTCTCTACATCGACCCTATCAAACACTTCTTCGTTTTTTAAAAAAAACCACTAAGCCCATCAGCCTTCATAGTGAAAAGACAATCAGTCTGTCCAGTCTTTTCTGATGGATATAATGTCTTGGTTCTGGTATCATCCTCATAAATCTGTTTTGCACCCCTTCCACTCCCTCGATATGCCTGTAAATTACAGAAATCAGACTCAGTACTCCAAGTGTGGTCTAATCAAGGGTCTATACAAGTTTGACACAGCTTCTCCACTTATCAATTCTACCCCTCCAGAAACAAACCACAATTCTTGGTAGTTTTCTCACGGCTTGCTTCGTTATTTTAGCCATTTGTGTAGCTGTGCACTAGAGCCAGAGGCCTAGTGGCGCAGTGGGTTACTGTCCCTGCCTCTGAGCCAGAAGATCCAGGTTCGAATCCCACTCCAGGACTTGATGGCCAAGGGAGGTGGATTCATAACATGGCCAAACAGGTTGAGTATCAACCTGCAAATCCTTCCAACACACACCAATGGCAGGTGGTAAGAGTAGGAGAGATCCCTGGTCAGCTACCCGAAGAAGGCCTCTATAGGGTTGGCCTAGAGTCTCCAAGAATTGAAGGTCAATCTCCAGGACACTGCTGTGTGTAACCCTGGAGAAAAATCATCGGAACGTTAAAAAAGATTTTTTTTTGGAACATTTCTCTTTGCCAAATAGAAAAATATTGAAAACAGGGGGACGAAAAGAGGCTGTTTAGCTGACAGTCGAGCATCATCCAATTGGGTAATGAGTCTTTTTGGTTTTCCAATTGGCGTAGGAAGGCCGTACGTCACAAGGATGGACGTGTTGGCCGACTAATGGCTGGAGTGTGGGGGCGAGTCATGTGATGAAACCTCCAGGAATACATTTAATCACAGTTGGCAACACTAAGCCTCTACCATCACTATCCAGACTACAACATGTGCGTAAAAGTGTGTGTTGCCACAGCAACTCAGACTGTAACACACACACCACCCCTTGATCCCTCTGCTTCCCCTACCTCATTTAATATCCTTGCCAGACTTCTATGCACCTTCCTCAATGCCTCTATATCCACGTTATTATAATATGGGCCATAAATTCGTGTAGAATGACTTGGCGAGGTAAAAAATGGAAACGTAAGAATGGAGGAGAGTGAGTGACGGGGAAGAAGAGAGGATAGAAAGTTAAAGGGAGAGTTTTGCAACGAAGTCAGTCAAAGGCAGGAGAGGCTTTGGAAGAGATTTCTTATAGTAAGGGCAGAGTGGAGAGAGGAGGAGGAACAGCAGGATTCCAGTGCCTGTCACTATTTGCTGGAAGGATTTTGGGTATAAACTTTGACCCAATGAAGGATAAAAGCAGTAGCCCCAATTTCAACAGGCTAAAATGATTTAAAGTACTCCGCATGCCCATCTATTGTCAACATCCCCTGCTGACCAGTTAAGCTTTGCTCTCTGGCCTTGAGTACATAGTCCAGGCTGACACTCCCAGTCCAGTCCACCGAGGGAGTGCTGCACTGTTAGAGGTGCTGTGTTTTGGATGACACGTTAAACCGAGGCACGGTCTGCCCTCAAAGGCAGACATAAAAGACCCCATGGCCACTATTCCTAGAAAATCAACATTGCTTTAAAAAAAATGACCACATTAACGTTTGTGGGAGCTTACTGTGTGCAAATTGGCAGCATATCTCTTACATAACAACAGTACCTACGTTTCGGAAGCATGCCATTGGCTGTTAAAGCATTTTGGGGTGTCCTGAGGTTGTGGAAGGTGCTATTTAAATGTAAGTCTATCTTTCCTCAGCCATTAAGTCATGGAGAAGGACCCTTTCTCCCCCACCCCCCAGAAAAGCTCGAGGCCAAGTGACACAAATCACAGGACATCAAACCACAGCTAACTCTTTGATGAAAAAAAAAGCAAAATCATGGAATATGATCCTCAAAATACCTGCAAAAATCCTAAAAAGCCACACAATAAGGGCAGAATTTGACTTTACACATATCTTAGATAAATATAGGATTGAAGGAGATGGTTACGTAAAAAGCTTCAGTGTATTTAATTATGATTATATATTTATAAAATAATTAAGGCATACAAAATAAAGTATTCATGATGTATAATTAAGATATCCTTAAGATACAAGATACATGACTAATATATGGTACGTAAAACATCACAAAGCTATGCATAATGAAGATATGGCCTAAGATATATTTTAATTACAATACAAGATTTGATGTATATTAAGATATATCAGGATACAATATATCTTAATTATATAAATATGTGAGATGCACATAGATGCAGACAGGGTAAACACTGATGAATCATACCTCGCGACATGGACACACATCTTAATAGATACAGTTTGTTAAAATGATTCCAGTTAAGACACACTGATCATGTACTAAGCTGTCTATACGCCATGCAGAAATCGAAAGCATTAGCATTTACCTAGAGCATGATACACATTGTACAATGCGGGTTGTCTTCCCCCCTCCCCTCCCCCCCCCCCCCCCCCCCCCACCAATACCCACCCCACCCTATCACCACCACCACCCTCCCTCCCTCCCCCTTCCCTCCTTCCCTCTGGTCTTACTTACATGTTCCAAACTGCGTTCATTTGGAGAGGGCAACGTGAGTCTGGAAGACATCGTTGGTTCTCCAGTTCAGGATTCAGCCACCCTTCCAGTTAAAAAAACACATCAGTATTCATCCGACCAGAATTGCACAAGAGAAAAGGGCTGGAGGTGGGGAGGGGGGGGGGGGGGTGAGGGTAGAAATGAGGGCTCTTGCTGGGGCCCTCTGCACCACTTCCACCTTAACGATCTCTCATTCCTGTCCTTGGTTTTTTTTTAAAAAAAATATATATATATATTTGTATATAAATGCCTTCCAATTTCTCCCCCCACCAACCCCACCCCCAATCGTTGTTCAGTGCATTTTTCCTCTCTCTCTACATGGGAGGTAGATCCAAACAGGGAGCAGATGAATGCAATGCAAGGGAGCTGGTGTGATTTGAATGAGCGCTTCCTTTCCTCTTCCTTCGTGCTCCTGGTGAAATGTACAAGCGGTGTCAATTTCAGTTGGTGGGGTGGCTGGTGCAGCCCGTAGGTCCAACACTGGCCGAATGCGATTTCCCCCCTCTCTCCTCCTCTCTTCCTGGAGAAAATATCCCCTCGATAAGGACCGGATTTTCTACTCCTTCCCTCCCCTTTGTTTAATTTTTTTCCTCCTTCCGTCTTCTGTGGCTGGGTTAAAGGGGAAGTCGAAAACAACAGTGCGAGCACCCAAACTGAGTCAGGAAGAGATGCTGGATGTAATAGAGAGGGAGGAGGGGGCTGGGTGGGAAGGAAGAGAGAGAGAGAGAGAGAGAGACACACACACACACTGAGACTGAGCAACCGAGAACCCAACCCAAACAGCGCAGGAAACACGTCCGAAACAAATAAGTTCAGGCTGCCAGTGAGATTAAAGGGACCAGCCCAGGGGGTGGGGAAAGACACACAGGGAAAGAGAGAGACAGACAGACAGACAGACATACACACAGACACAGACAGAGCCAATATTGAGAAGCAGAGACGAATTAAACAAGGAATAGTTTTGTTTTATTTTTTGGGGGGAAATAATAATAACAATAATAATAACAGGCGAAAAAAGTGTTTTTGTTTTCAAAAATAAATACATGGATGCATATAAAGAGCAAAGTGTTGAGAAAACCGACAAGAGGGGAGAAAAAAAAATCTACTGGAAGAACTTTGGGTGGTGGTGCGGGGGGGGGGGGGGAGGTAAAAATGAAAAATAGTGGGTTCTAAATGAACACACAAAGTTTGAGCGAAGCTTGGAAGTGTTGCAACAATAACTGTGCAGACGCCCCCCCCCCCCCCCCCCCCCGCAATGGGTGTTGAACCGTTACAGTGTGCGGGAACTGATCTGCGGGATGGTGACCCCGCAGCTGCCAAGGCAAATGTTCCTGTTTTTATGTTGTTGTTGTTGTTGTTGTTCCCTATTTCTGTCCCGCAAGAGTTTTGTTGTTTTCCAGGGGTGGAGGGGGTGGGGGTGGGGGGGGGGGGGGGGGGTGGTGGTGTCGTTCGCCGGAAAGAAACTACATCTCCCGGGATGCAGCGCGCCCGCAGGCTCCACCTCTTTGGCGGAAAACAAACCGCAACGCAGCCTGGGAGTTGTAGTTTCCTGGCCCCTGCCTCCCACCCTCCCTCTTCTTGGCTCCTTGTTGCAACACCCACCCCCCCCAAGGCTACGAGTTTCTGGGTCAATGCGGGGCAGATAAAGCTCCCCGAGACCAGCTTGCTCCTCTTGATGAAGCCGAAGTCTCCCTTCCCCCTCCCCTGCATTATAATTGAAAGGGAATTTGGCATTTATGTAGCCCCTTCCACATCCACTGGACACCCCAAAGCGCTCTATAAGCCACAAAGTACTTTTGAAGTGTAGTCACTATTGTAACATAGGCCACTCGCCATCCTGACTTGGAAAAATATCAGCTGTCCCATCACTGTCGCTGGGTCAAAATCCTGGGACTCCCTCCCTAACAGCGCTGTGGGTGTACCTACACCACGTGCACAAAATCCTGGGACTCCCTCCCTAACAGCGCTGTGGGTGTACCTACACCACAGGGTCAAAATTCTGGGACTCCCTCCCTAACAGCGCTGTGGGTGTACCTACACCACAGGGACAAAATCCTGGAACTCCCTCCCTAACAGCGCTGTGGGTGTACCTACACCACGTGGACAAAATCCTGGGACTCCCTCCCTAACAGCGCCGTGGGTGTACCTACACCACGCGGACAAAATCCTGGGACTCCCTCCCTAACAGCGCCGTGGGTGTACCAACACCACGCGGACAAAATCCTGGGACTCCCTCCCTAACAGCACTGTGGGTGTACCTACACCACGCGGACAAAATCCTGGAACTCCCTCCCTAACAGCACCGTGGGTGTACCTACACCACACGGACAAAATCCTGGGACTCCCTCCCTAACAGCGCCGTGGGTGTACCAATACCGCAGGGACTGCAGCAGTTCAAGAAGGCAGCTCACCACCACCTTCTCAAGGGGCAATTAGGGACGGGCAATAAATGCTGGCCCAGCCAGTGAAGCCCACATCCTGTGAGTGAATAAAAAAAAGATCAGTTTGCCTACAGCTAGTTCCCACAAGCAGCGGTACCATACCAGTTAATCTGGTTTTGTAGTGCTGATAAATATCAGCTAGAGCACGGGGGATTAACTTCGATACAGTGCCGCAGATTCATTTATTGCCACCAGCATGCATGCATCCCCTCAATGCGAGGCTGGGGTGTTAATCTTGAGTTTGTATGTTTGAGTCCTGGAGTTGGGATTCAAACTCAACTTTCTGAGTCAGAGACAAGGGGTGCTGACCCACCGAGGCATGAGGTGGGTGTGTTTGCTGTGGTTTTCACCCATGTGAAGGGTCCCCTTGGGAGCTGGAGAAGGACAGATACCAGAAACCGACTGGGCCATCACAGAAGCGCTTTGGGAGCAATTACATTTATATAGCGCCTGTCACAACTTCAAGGCATCCCATGGCACTTTAAGCCACCGCAGTACTCTGGAAGTGTAGTCCCGGTTATAGTTTGGGAAAGGGGGCAGCTAATTCGCCCACAGCAAGTTCCCACAAACAGCAATGTGTCAGTGATGTTGATTGAGGGATATGCATTGAGCTGGGATGCTCAGGGAGACTGTCCCTGCTCTCCTTCCAATGGTGTCGGGAAATCCTTTATATCCACCTGAGAGAGCAGGTGGGGCCTCGGTTTAATGGGTTCATCCAAAAGATAGCATCTCTGGCAAGGCAGCACTCCCTCAGACTATGTGTAGAAACTAACAAGTCAGGCAGTTCACATAACTATCAAAGGCCATGGGTGTGATTGGTTAACCCGAGATTTCCCTCTCCGTTGATGCTCCATAATCTGCGGAGATTCTCCAGCAACTTCCATTTATAATTTCAGATTCCCAGCACCTGCAGCATTTTGCTCCTTGAATTAAAAGTGGTCGGATGCTATCAACATCCCAGGAGTTACTATTGAGCAGAAACTGAACTGAACCAACAATATAAACACTGTGACTACAAGAGCAGGTCAGAGGCTGGGAATCCTGCAGTGAGTAACTCACCTCATGACTCCCCAAAGCCTGTCCAACATCTACAAGGCACAAGTCTGGAGTGTGATGCAACACTCTCCATTTGCCTGGATGACAGCAGCTCCCACAACACGCAAGAAGCTCCACACAGCAGCCCACTTGATCAGCACCCCATCCCCCATATTAAACACTCACTCCTTCCACCACTGACGCACAGTAGCAGCTGTGAGTGTGCCATCTACAACATGCATTGCAGCAACTCACCAAGGCGCCTTTGACAGCACCTTCCAAACCCACGACCTCTACCACTGAGAAGGACAAGGGCAGCAGACACACGGGGAACACCACCACCTGCAAGTTCCCCTCCAAGTCACACACCATCCTGACTTAGAAATATATCGGCCGTTCCTTCACTGTCGCTGGGCCAAAATCCTGGAACTCCCTACACCACACAGACTGCAGCGGTTCAAGGAGGCAGCTCGCCACCACCTTCTCAAGGGGCAATTAGGGATGGGCAACAAATGCTGGGCCCAGCCAGCGACACCCACATCCCGTAAATGAATAAATTTTAAAAATGCAGTTTTCCTGATGAACAAGGCATGGAACTTGAAGCTCAACCCAGAGGAAGGCAGGATGTGAACGCCCTTCAATACTGGGGGCACTCGGCAGGAAGGGGATGAAAGTGGGAGCAGGCAGACAAAACATCTGGGCAGCAAGGGACCTGGGTGTCCTTGTTCATGAGTCACTAAAAGCTAGCATGCAGTTGCAGCAATGGTATGCTGGCCTTTATCAGGAGGGGATTTGAGCACAGGAGTAAAGTTGTCTTGCTCCAATTGTACAGAGGCCTTGGTGACACCTCACCTGGAGTATTGTGTGCGGTTTTGATCTTCTAATCGAAGGAAGGATGCACTTCCCATGGAGGGGACGCAAAGAAGAATCACCAGACTAACCCTGTGATGGCGGGATTGTCTTACGAGGAGACGTTGGGGAAACTGGGCCTGTATTCTCTAGGGTTTTGGAGAATAAGAGGTGGTCTCATTGAAACTTACAGAAGTCTTACAGGGTGTGACAGGGTGGATGTAGATAGGATGTTTCCCCAGTCTAGGAGTAAAGAACCAGGGGGCACAGACTCAGAATAAAGGGCAGGTCATTTAAGACTGGGATGGGGAGGAATTTCTTCACTCAAGAGGGTGATGAATCTTTGGAATTCTCTACCCTGGAGGGTTGTGGAAACTCATTGAGAATGTTTGAGAGAGAAAAATCAATAGGTTTCTGGATGCTAATGACATCAGGGGATATGGGGATAGCGTGGGGAAGTGGGGTTGAGGTAGACGATCAGCCATGTTTCAATTGAATGGCGGTGCAGGCTCGATGGGCTGAATGGCCTACTCCTGTCCCTAAGTTCCCAGGAAGGAAGCGGGACAGCCCCAGTCTAACCAGTTCGAAACGGATCACAGGAACTGGTTCCACTGGTGGGAGGGTTGAGATCCAGAGGACACAGATTTAAGGCAATTGTTGAAAGGAACAGAGGGGAGATGGGAAGCATAGTTTTTGATCTCAGTTGTGATGTCGTGACCTGGAATTGGAAGAGAAAGGAAAGGTTTCACGGCGATGGGGTTAAGAGTAGGGGAGTGGGTCGAATTGGACAGCTCGTTAAGAGCCAGCATGGGCAGGACGGGCTGAATGTCCTCCATTTGTGCTGTAAGATTCCATCATTTCCATTGTTCCTTGGAGCCAACAATGTTCTCTGCTTCAGTGACCCTCCTGGTAACTTATCCCTTGGCTCTGTTACTCCTGGATGGTTAAAATTCCACCTTTCTCATCTTTTAAGTCCCGCTCCAACCCCCGGGGCAATTCACTTCAGAGCCCCTGGCTCGTCCCCTTCTCCGAACCCTGAAGAAGAGTCGGATGGACTCGAAACGTCAACTCCGGCGGGGAGGACATCCCCCCTCGTCGGGCGGGCTGGGGGGTGGGGAGGTAGCAGGTGGGAAAGCTGACTGCTGCCAGGCGGGGTGGGGGGAAGGAGGGCAAGTGCGAACTTTGCTTGAAAATCTCCCTGAGGTGCAGGCCCACCTCAGGGAGATGAGCAGTTTTCAAAATAAACGCGACGCAGGGGAGGCAGCTGATCGGCAAGTAGGGTCAGGTGAGCACGTCTACTTCCACTTTTTCTACTAATTAAAACTGCTGCGGTCCATTAGCTTAAACAAAATAAGGTGAGGAGTTTGGGCTGTAATGGGAGTGTTTGGAACAGAATAAGGCCCATGGTGTAGTTAGTATTCTTTAAAGGGGGTAACTAACGCGCTTAATCTAAAGGGAAATCATGTCAGCAGAGCTCGCACCTGTGATATGCTCCTCCTGCGCTCTGTGGGAAGTCATGGATAATTCCAGCGTCCCTGGCGACCATGTGTACAGGAAATGTGTGCAGCTGCAGCTACCGGCTAAACGTCAGCTCCGGGGAGGACTTTCCCCTCGTTGACTGCTGCCGGGCGGGGTGGGGAGAAGGAGGGCAAGTGCCAACTTTGCTTGAAAATCTCCCTGAGGTGCAGACCCGCCTCAGGGAGATGAGCAGTTTTCAAAATAAAAAAAAAAAATAAAGGTTTCTAAAAATGCTATAAAACACGTCCCCTCATGTGACAGAGTCACATGAGGGGACATGTTTTATAACATTTTTAGAAACCTTTATTTTTTACTTTGAAAACTGGCTCTGCCCCATGAGCGGGGAGGTGCTCCAAAATGAGATTTTAAACATCTTTATTTTATTTTTATCTGCTGTTGGAAACCTCATCCTGCCCGGGGACGAGGTTTCTTTAAATTGCAAAGGCCGCTTTGGTTTGCGCGATGACATCGGGATGCTGATCTCACTGGCCACCACTGTGCTGGGAAGTCCAAGGTGATTCGGAAAGAGACCAGGTCGCTGGCCTGATGACTCTTTTCTCCAGCGACTGCCCTGTGGGCAAGCTCAAAGGCGACAGCCTCTCTTGTGCAGTGTCTTTATTGAACTGAACAGGGCAGGGAGTCCCTCATGGCAGAGGGCACATGTGGAAAGCCAGATAGGACACGCACCCTCCTCCTCCCCCCTCCCCACCCCACCCCTCCCCTCCCCTTGGCTCCAAACCCCCCTCAGATGATCTGGGGAAAATCCTCTTCCCCTCAAAATATGAAATGTGGAGGTTGGAGCTCCCCCGGTGGCTCAGTGTGGTACTGTAAGAAGCTGCCTGATTCTATTGCTGGTCCGGTCTGAGTTACCATAGGGTGAACAGCACAGAAACAGGTCATTCAGCCCAACGCATCCATGCTGGTGTTTATGCTCCATGAGCCTCCTCCAAGTTGCCTTCATCTCACCCCATCAGCATACCCTTCTCTTCCTCCACCGCCCCCCGACCCCCCCCCCCCCCCTCCCCCCCCCCCACCCCCGACCTCATGTGTTTATCCAGCTCCCCCCTAAATGCATCTACGCTATTCACCCCAGCCATTTCCTCTGGTAGTGAGTTCCACATTGCCACCACTCTCTGGGTAATGAAGTTCCTCCTGAATTCCCTACTGGATTTATTATGAACTATTACATTAAAGGCCCCTAGTTCTGGTCTCCCCCACAAGTGGGAACATCGTCTCTACGTCTACCCTATTGAACCCTTCCATAATTTTGAAGGCCTCTCTCAGGTCACCCCTCAGTCTTCTGTTTTCTAGAGGAAAGAGCCTCAGCCCTGCTCAATCTTGCCTGATCATTTTATTCTCTCAGTTCTGACATCGTTCTTGTAAATCGCCTTTGCACCTTCTCTGGTGCCTCTATACCCTTTCTTGTAACATGGAGACCAGAACTGTTCACAGACCATAAGGCCATAGGGTACAGGAGCAGAAGTAGGCCATTCGGCACATTGAGTCTGCTCCGCCATTCAATGAGACCATGGCTGATCTGATAATCCCCAACTCCACTTTCCTGCCTTTTCCCCATAACCCTTGATTCCCTTATTGATTGATTAAAAATCTGTCCATCTCAGCTTGAATATACTTAATGACCCAGCCTCTACAGCCCTCTGCAGTAAAGAATTCCACAGATTCACTACCCTCTGAGAGAAGAAATTCCTCCTCATCTCTGTCTTAAATGGGTGACACCTTGCTCTGAGATTA